>LZPO01017291.1:852238-872220 GCA_001675575.1 Neotoma lepida | reverse complement strand
CTCTCTCTCTCTCTCTCACTCTCCCTTCCCTCCCTCCCTCCCTCCCACTTGTGGCTCAGATATAAGCTCTCAGCTACTGTTCCAGCACCGTGCCTGACTGCGTACCACCATGCTCCACATCATGATGACAATGGACTAACACTCTGGAACAGTAAGCAAGTCCCCAATGAAATGCCTTCTTTTATAAGTTGTCTTGGCCATAGGTGTCTCTTCACTGCAATAGAACAGTAACTAAGACAAGAACTGACAAAGAAGTGTATTGTGTTCACAGACCTTAGAAACAGGAGTGGGGCCAACAGGGCAGCCCACCTCTGCTATGGTGCCCACAGGAAGAGGTGGGAAGGCAGAGGTCAGGCCCTGGGATAGAACCTGGGGATATCTGAGCAGGAGTATGACCTGGGTGTGAGACAATAAAGGAGGAGTTTGGCGGTGACTCTCGATTTGCATTTGTGGGTTCTCCCCAGGCTATTTGCCTTTCTTGGGATTCCCCTGGCTGTACAGGGGTGTCCACCCTCCAACCAAAGACCACAGATCAAAGCATCAGAATACAGACAGAAAATCAAGGCATGGTTTGTACACAGGCTCTATGAAATCCACCCCGAGAGTCCCTGGAGCTACCACTGACTCCACAGAGGCTTTTGTGCAAGAAGCCCCCACTATTCCTCCAAGCAGACTCCACTGGAAGCAGAGGCAGGCCACAACTTGTCCCACTCCCTGCTAGACCAGGGTCTCTGGAGCAGTGTACAACCTACACAACCCATCAGAGACTCCACCCTGGGGACCTGATCTAAATAAACCACTTGTGACCCTGGGAACAAATCACTCCTCAGCTCTGCTGATACGAACAACCCATGGCCAGCCAGAGTCCTGTGGACTCACGATCTTTACAAGTCTCAGCCCTCCTGGTGAGGCCCAGCTGCTGCTTCAGAACCCTTTGGGGTGAAGGTCTTGCTTACAAAATCCCAGCAGGGAAAGCATTCTTCTAAGGAACAAATACTTTTTCTCCTGGGTATGCCTGGAACCCACTCACCCCTCTCTACCAGACAAGGTTCCCAGGAGGACCCTCTTGCTAAGTGTCCTGTCCCCAGAAGAGGAGGAGGCTTCCCTGAAGATAACAGCTATCCCCCACACACTTCCAAAGCAGGCAACAAACCTCCTATTTTCTTCTGATTAAGGCNAGGATGCCTGTCCCAGGAGCTNGGCAGGTACACTGAAGCCGAGGCCCTTAGGGCTGCTGAAGATTTGTGTTGATTGTTTGATTTTTTTTTTCCCCAACACAAGAATGAAATGAAGCCCTGTGCTGACCTCCGGGTATAACATGCTCGGTGACAGGCAATTTCAAAGCAGAAAGGTCAGCCAAAAGGAGAACACTGTCTTAGACTGGATCCCACACANAGCACCACCAAGAGACAGCCTGTGTATCACTTCCTGAATTCCAACGAGGCCAGGAGCAGAATGTTACTGGGCCATGGAAATGAGGCCATAGATGTACGGTATCTCTCATCTTTTCCCAGCAGATGTTGCTGTCCTCAAAAGGTCAGGTCAAGAGAGCCAGCCCAGCCCACCGCTTCTCGATCTCCCTGAAAGCCTCAAACCCAGCACCTACCCCTGGACCTTCTTCCCAACTGCAGCCACCATCAGAGTCTGAAGCTGGAAACATTGAGACACAGGCTCTGAAACAGAGAGCTGACCCTAGCTGTCCCCGGCCCTAGGGGAGATCCAGGCAGGAGGGTGACCTGGATGTGTGAGCCCAACAAAAATGGNGCTTGAGTGTGGCTCTAACTTGGCCACTTGCATTTGAATGGATCTCATCACTGNTTCTTGCCGGTCTAGGGATCCCCTGGCTGGATGGNGNCATCTCTGTCTCCCCAACCACAGATCACAGGTTGCCAAACCACCAGACTACAGACAGAAAACACAATGCATGGCTCATACTGAGTCTCGGTGAAAACCCACCCTGAGAGCCCTTGAGGCCACCACTAACCCTCACAGGGGCTTTTATGCAAGGAGCCCCACCATTCCCACAGGGACCCCTGGAACCTGATATTTCATCTTCTTCTAAAGAAAGGCTGTGATGGTAAATCTTGGTTGCCAACTTTTCTGGGCAGGTCTGTAAGGGCATTTCTGGGAAGAATTAACTGAGGGGAGAGACCCTCGCCTGGTGCATGAAACACCTTCTGGAGGCAGCCCAAGCATGACGAGGTCAAGGGGCAAAGCAGGGCTGCCTGCCTGCCTTTGCTTCTGCCAGCACCTCTGTTCTGTTGCTGCTGTGGCTATTGCCATCCTCTGCTGACATCAGGACCCAGGCTCCTGGCTTTCCAACATGGACTGAAGAACAGCCTCCCCAAGAGTCCTCCAGGCCTCCAGAGCCAGGCCAGGACTGTGGAGGCATCCAACCTCGTAGACTGAGAAGTCACTCCTCTCAGCTTCTCCAATGTGCAAATGGCCATCNTTGAACTCAGCAAATCTAACCAATCCCCTTCCATAAAATATGTCTTCTGTTTGTTCTGTTCCTCTAGAGAATCCCGACTAATACAGAAATCCAGCAGGTGGTTCTCTTTCCGGAAGGGTGAGGCGTCCCCAAAGCAAAACTGAGTGATAAGCCATGTTTTCTGAGACACAAGCAAAAAGGGAAAGCAAAGAGGAGATGGGGAAACTTATTTATGAACCAAATCTGAGACATCCCAACCCACAACCTCTTTCTGTGATGGAGAGACCTGAAAAGGAGAAAGTTCGGTTCACAGTTGCCATGGTGACAGGTAGTGCAGAACTGGGACCATTGCAACTCCCTAAAGGACCGTGACAACACATGTCCATATCTTAAACCACCCTGGCCCCCTGTTGGGGGAAGCAGAGCTGCCAGGCTCTAAAACCCTGAGTTTTAAATTGCCCAATTAGCCAGCCTGGATTGCTCTGGCGGCACACTCTGTCCCCAACCTCCTCGGCCAAGAAATAATTCTGAGATCGTTAATACGGGTTCTGCATCTGCTCCTGCTCCACCTGGAGACTGGCCAGTGGCTCCCAGGAGCCCAGCTCAAGTGCAAGAAAAGTTACAGAAAGAGTCCAAAGCTGCTTTTGTGTCAAGACAATTGGAGGCAGCAGGGGACCCTTGAGAAGCCCAGTGCATTGTTGGGTATGAGCATGGGGAGCAGGCAGGCCATTGGGAAGATTAAGGGCCCCAAACCCTGCTGCTGCCACTGCTGAGGCTGCTGCCAGACACAACTTCCTCATCTGTGAGACTTTCCTCTGGGCACCACAGCTCCTGTCCCGACAGTGGCTGCTGCCACCACCAGGGCACAAAACAAATCTGATACAGCTTCAAAAAAGATCNGCAAATAAGGACATCTGCCTGGGAGCTAGCTCCAAGGGCACAGTGAGCAGCACCTGGGGCCTCANAGCCCTCTAGAGAGAGACAGCCACTGGCTAACCTGCATAGGCTGCTGGACAGAAACACACATATCTGTCCTAAGGGTCTCAAAAGCAAGGTTCCAGGGAATCAGTGGTGGAGAGAGACAGAAGTATGCCTGGAAATGCAGTTCTTTGGAGATGGGGTATAAAGCACCCTCGTGGCTCCTCAATGGAGGCTCCTGGAGCCTGGGCCTCTGGGCTCAGGGTTCAGTGGCTGAGTAGAGGTTGGCAGGGGGGAGACTGGTTTCTTAGAATCACCAGGNTTGTCCCTGGTGAGAGCATCTTTCTTGACTGTCTCACAGACATTCTAATAAATGAGTGGGACACATACACACAAAGGCATATATGCATTTGCACAAACGCNTGCCCATACACACTACTCACACACATGCATGCAAGCATGTACAGGCATGGGCACCCCCTTAGTGAAAATAAGTTAAGCCTCACAAAAAATATGAAACATAGGGGAGTGGCCAAGATGTAACCCTGGTCTGTCCCCCTCCAGCCCAAAGAGGTTGACACAGTGAAGATAATGTTCCTGGTGCTGACTCGGGTGACCTCATGACTTTGGCTGCCCGGCCTGGGGTCAGAGCCTAAGGTGAGAAGAGCCCCCAAGAGGACAGTCCAGTTCCCCGTCACTGGTCTGTCTCAGTCTCTGAGAATCTACCCATTCTCTCCCTCCACANAGGAAAGGCATCCACAAAGCCATAAGGATGCAGGTGTACACACCTAGGTGGGTACACAAGCCAAGCCCTGCTACCCAGCAATACACTGGGTGACAACGTTATCATGACCAGGGTCACTGCAAAGTCAGTAGAAGACACCACACTGAGGGCACTCCACTCTTCTAAGCCATGGTCACTTCATAAACCCAAGCTCAAGCAGGCTCAGGCTGCAACCTAATGTCCTGTCAGCTTCCCCAGGTAGGACAAACATTCACTGGTGCGTTCCCAGGAAGCCCTCCCTGTGCTCTCAGAGGCCCTTGGTACACACTGTCCACACCCTTGACACATCCCTGAAGTGTGCTAAGAGACCACTCTGTCTTCATTGAATGTGCAACAAGACACAGGCACAGTGGACAGCATTCTGCATCATTTGCTCTTTCACTGTCTCCCCACGGGCAAAGACGTGAGCTTGTCTTCACACACAGAACTTGGCAAAGCGCCTGTGCCTCATTAGAGCTAAAATAATGAATGTTGCCGATCTAATAATAACAATAACAGCCAACATGGGCTGCCGGCCCCAGGCCAGCACTGCATAGACACTTCACCTGTCTCAGCCTCCAGAGGTCCCCGCGGCTACCAGGTCTACACTCACTTGGTGTGTGACATGTCTTTCCAGAGAATCAATGGCTTGTGCACTGTCACTAGCAACTCGGAGACAAAGGCTGCTGGATTCTAACCCCCACCACTATCATCTTCACAACACTTGAGAGACAACACAGCCTGGGGTAGGGATTGTGGGGACGGTTAGAGGAAAGGGGGTTGTGCTCACATAAAAGATGATACATAGGCTCACAACTGTCTGTCTGGAACTCCAGTTCCAGGGGACCCGACACCCTCACATAGTCATACATGCAGGCTAAACAGCAATGCATATCAAATAAAAACAAAGAAAATAAAACATTTAAAAAGTGATGCTTAGTGCCTAGATAAGCCTAGCCAGAGCCTCGCCCTCTGAGCATGCCATCTACAAAATGACATAATAAAGACTCATGACAAGTACTCAAATGCTCACCTATGGAGTCCTAGGGAGAGGGAGGCAGAAGCCAGGGCTCCCCTGGAGTCTCGAACTCCCAAATACACATGATGGTTTTCCAGACAGAACAGTAAGCCTGGCAGCCTTCCCCGAAGGAGTACTCCCCGCAAGCATCTTCACCTTGCAAAAGCAGGTGCTCACAGCATGTGACCATGTCCACAGACCATCCCAGGCCTGCGGTGTGTTGCAATGGACTGATTAAGTTTCATTAAATGTCTTTAAACAATTACTACCTGCAAGACCACTGGAAATCATGGCAATTAAGTCTAAATTAAATGCCTCTTCGAAATTTCACTTCTCTGTCTAAATCTGTAATTGCTGCTCCATTCCATCAGACTGAGTGGCTGTTTAAATTTAAATTGTGACCAGGGATCAGGTCAGACAGTCTAGGGAGGAAGGGGACACACCAATGATGTACCAAGGTTCTGAAACAGAAGGTGGGTACATGGATGTTTGTGGGCTTTGGTCTTTCTTGGCTTGTGATTCTGTGTGGGAAGCTGGTCCCTATGTTCTGTCTGCTCTGTCCCTTCCCTCTTCCTTAGACCATGATTCTGGCTTCTTCTGGGAGGGTGAGTCCCATCCAGGCATAGTTCCCATCCTGGTTCCAGAAGCTGACATGGGACTCAGACCTGACCAGTCAGAGCATCCCATTTCTCTGGCTACCGTGACTGGTTCNGGAATGAGCATCCAATAGATGCTATGTGGCTGATACAGAGGAAGATGTGAAGGAAGAGAAGCTGGAGCAGCAGCAGCCTTCTTGCTACCACAGGGCATGGCCAGTGGAAAGGAACAGAGCCAAGGCCAGAAGGGAAGAAGGTAGGCTAGAGGTCACTGTCTGAGCCCCTGGATGAAGCAGGGGTTTTAAGGGGGCACTGTGGAGCTTTACTTTAGGCTTGTTCTGACAGCCTTTGTGAGATGCAGACTTTAGACAGTGGCTAAACTCCAGGACAAGTAGGGCTGTCCCAGGAAGAAATTTTAATTCCCTGGGGGCTGCCTGGGTTCACCTCCAAATTGCCAAACCTGTCTTTCTTAAATCCATACCTTGGGCGCCTCACTTCCCTTCCCGTGGTCCATGCTATGAATGCGGCCCAACACAAAATTGTAAGCTTGCTTTAAAGCATTACAAGATTTGGCCTGATCTTGTGTTGATGACAGAGCCCAGGGGAGACTTCAGTTGTCCTCTGTTTCCATGGGAGTCCACATTGCCTTGGACAGCATCTGTCTGGACACCAGGCGTCTTTCACTCCACAGAACCTGGTGCTGAATCATTCACATAGCAGGTGAGAGGGTGTCCTTTGTTTTCAGAGGTGAGTGGTATTCCCTTGCTGGCTCCTCTATCCATGGGCATATGGGCTGATTCCTTGTCCTGGCTCATGTGGATAAGACTGCAGTAAACACAGGCATGCAGAAGCCGCTTCTACTGACTATTTCCTCTGATTACAGCCCCAGTGCCATGTGGCTGGGTGCTGACCTCATTTGCTTGGCTACATCTCCAGCCATGCTGACTGGGGCAGGCCTCCTCCCTCCTCGGGTGTTGTTATCCTATGTGTACCAGGGTTGCACCCCACCTTCTTGGGCCTACTCCCCACTAAATGACGAGCTCCTCCCAGGTGCTTTAAGAAAAACACAGTGCCTGGACTTGCACCTGCACTTGGATGGTCCCTATTGCGCAACCTCCTTTCAATAAAGCAAGCCGCAATGATGCGGGGTGTGTGTGTGTATGAAGCCACTTGTGTTTGCTCACCTGTCACCTCAGCAAGACTGAACACCAGCTTCATGAAGTAGCTCCTTGGGCCACCTGCACTGGGATATATCATCCCTGGAACCACCAAAATGAATGTCCTCGCAGAGGTGCCTGAGGACCTGGAAGAGGGCACTGGCTTGTCTGGGCTGGTGACATGGGGATGTTTCTCCCCATGCNTGCCTCTGAGTCCCATAGCTGTCCTGTCTCTGGACTGAGAGTCACAGTGCCTTAGCCATGTTTAGGATTTTACCCAGTCTAGGTCTGTCCCATGTGCCCCAAGAACAGTAGCTAATTAATCCCTGAATTGAGAGTCATAGATGTAAACAGAGGCAACTTGGAACTCAGACATGCATGAGGCCCATGATGGTGGTCAGAGTCTGCAGGACAAAAGGCCACATAGTTGGGGACCAGCTTTCAAACCCCAGCCGGCAAGGAAGCACCCGCCACAGGAGTCAGCGGGACGTCCTTCTGCCCCTAGCTCTCCTCTGGCAAGAGGAGACAGAACAGATCACTGTCCTAATTTACTTTCTATGGCTGTGACAAACACTGTGACCAAAAGCAGCTTGGAGAGGAAAGAGTTTATTTGGCTTACGTGTCCTGGTCAGAGCAGATCTTGGAGGGAAGTCAGCACAGGAACTCAGCAGGAATGGAGGCAGGAACCATGGAGGGACACTGCTTACTGCCTTCTCCCATGGCTTGCTCTCTGCCCAGCCTGCTTTCTTATGCAACCCAGAACCACCTGCCCAGAGATGGCACCATCCACGGTGGACCAGGCTCTCCCACACCAATCATTAATCCAGAAGATGTCCCCACAGACTTGCCCACTGATGGAGGCAATTCTTCCACTCAGGGTCTCTCTTCCTAATGTGTCTACTTCATGCCAAGTTGACAAAAAGTTAAGTATCACAGGCACTGGTAGAAAAATCCAAGTGTCATTTTCCTGAGTCACCTGCCTGGTCATTGGTGAGCATCTGAGCCCTGTCCTCCTTGATGTCACTGGGTGCCCACAGCTGTCATGTGGGAACTTCCACTTATTAATTTTTATTATATTAATTTTATTATATTATATTAATTTTTATTATCATTATGTGTATCATTTATCATTTATTATCATTATAATAGAGGGTATATGTACCCAGGCACATGTGTGGAGGCCAGAGGATAGCTCTGTGGAGTTGGTTCTCTGCTTTCACCTTCACGCGGGTTTAGCGATCACACTGTGTTGTTTGTTAGGCTTGTACTCCAGGCATTTCCCCTGCTGAGACGTCTTCCCGGCCCCTCAGGACAATCTCTCCATGTGTGTACCTCTCTCCTACCCTGCTTCCTCATATCAAAGATGGAGGCAATGAGATGCTGGTCACCCCCTCCACTTGTGGTCACACAAGCCATGCACCTGGCAGATGGCCCTGTGGTGAAGCTGCACTTTTGGGGACAGGCCATGTAAGGTTGCACTTGTTAGTGTCACCTAACAAGAAGGGGAAGTAGCCAGGAGTAGGGGTGTAGACAGTGCTCTGCAGGCTTGAAGCGTGAATCCCATCAGGGCAGCCACAAGGTAAAATGGAATAGACACTCAGAGCAGTGGTTCCAGAGCAAAGTGGGGGAAGGTCCTCAAAGCCAGGGAAGAGCCAGGCCACATCTACAGTGAGGAAGACCTGGGGACATAGGTGTCCCTTACCCCCATTACCAGAAGGACACATGTCCTGCTTTGCCAGTGGCCACACTGGGCTTTCTCTTTGTGATGGTTAATATTGATTATCAATTTGATGGCTTTTTTGATCACCAAGGAAGCAAATCCCTGGGCATAACTGTGGAGGATTATCTAGATGACNTTAACTGAGGTGATGTGGGCACACCCATTTCAAAGGCTGGGGTCCTGGACTGCATAAACAGGAGACAGTGAGCTGGGCACCAGCATCCATCTCTCTCCGATTTCTGGCTAGGGATGCATGTGACCAGCTGCCTCACACTCCTGCCTCCACGACNTCCCCACCATGGTGGACTATGAGCAAAACAAATCCTTTGTTCCTTAAATTGCTCTTCNCCAGGTGTTTTGTCGGTGCAGGAAGGCAAATAATTAACACACCCTCCAATCCTGCAGCTGNGGGGACTGAAAGCAGACAAGGAAAGGTTCTCTGTGCAGCTCCTTCAGGCCCAGGCAGGGCTCCACTGGGACCAGTGGTCAGCACCCATGGTGTGAGGGCCCCAGGGGTACTGAGGATCAGCAGTGGAATGGGGGCCGTAGAGAGAAACTCGCTGGGCTCTCCCCAGCCCACTCACAACAGATGAAGCATCATTGCCAGAGACAGGGCAGAAAGGTGAAAGCTGCCCACTGCATCCCATTCCTGTGTCTCCCTCAAAGCACATGGTGGAGGGCGGGGAGATGCTTCTCAACCTTGATATCTCTCATGTCTCAGCGAGGAGAAATCCTTAATGAGGAGAAGAGAAGGGAACGAGTGACCTGTCTTTACAAGATGTTTAACTGTGTCCCTTACCTCTATCNTGTTCCTCAACGTGACCACAAACATGTCCCCAGACATTGCCAAATGTCACCTGGTAGCAAAATAGCCAACCCATAGCTGAGAAGCACAGGACTAGTGAGAGAAAGTCAGACTTCTCGAAAGAGAATAGAGTCAGGCATGGTGGCTTACACACGCAATCACAGTTCTAGGGAGGTGAAGGCAGGAGGATTGCAAAGAGATCAAGGTCAGCCTGGGCCGTGTAGTCAGGCCTTATATCAGGGGGAGGGAGAGAGAGAGAGAGAGAGAGAGAGAGACAGACAGACAGACAGACAGACAGACAGACAGAAGTGAGAAAAATAAAGCTTCAGAGATAGCTCAGTGGTAAAGTACTTGCCTAGTGTGAGTGAGGCTCTAAGTTAGATCCCCAGTGCTGAAGAGAAGAAAATAGTCAATGCTCTTTCACTCCTTCAACAGTTACTCACTAGGTGGTGACACCAGGCACTGGGGATGCAGAACTCATGCCTGAGAGTGGTCACCTACAATGTAGAAAGAGAGGAAGGAGCCAGACCCTTGCCTCTCTCCATCTTGCTCTGTTTGCATTCTAAGCAGATGTGAACTGTGACCCCCAGAAGACAGCATGCCATCTCCTCCATTCACCTCTGCCCAAGTCCCCAGGTCAGGAGCCGGGGCTTTCTCCTGGGTCTCCAGAAGTTCCAGCAACTTGTGCATCCTGCAGGTCCAAATCATTGATGTGCAATCCACCATGGCTCCTCCCCCTCGCTGCTAGACCATCTTCCTCCTGCTCCCTCCAATGTCACCGCTTCTGTGAGCCCTGGCATCTCACTTGACTCTGTATGCTCAGGGACCGGGGCAGAGAAGAGGGAGAGAGCAGTTAGTTCACCAGCAGTCCTGGGTCTCCACTGTCCTGTCAAGGGAGGGGGAAGAGAAGCTCTGTCAGAATGTGAAGAGGAATCCGGGGACTCCTTGAGCCCCACATTCAAGGGCCCAGCTCCAGAGGCTCAGTCAAGAGTGAAGAATAGTGGCAATTCTCTATGGTTTTCATCAGTGTGGACATGTGACCCTAGACTCATGCCCATCTTACCTCGAGGCTGTCCTGAGTTTACTGTCACACCCCACACCCTTGCACAGTGCGAGGCACAGCACAGCCACTCTGCAAAATGTCAGCTCAAAGATTTTTTTCTTCGGTCACTCCCCACCTTGTTTTGTGAGACAGTTTCCCCCCAGTGAAGCTGGAATTCACCAATTCAGCTGGGCTGGCTGCCCAGCAAGTCCCAGCGACTGCCTGTCCCCACCCCCAAGCTCTGAGATGACAAATAGGTGTCACCATATCTGGCTTTTTTACTGTGTTCTAGGGATCACACTGGGGTCCTCACTCTATCAACTGAGCCATCTCCCCCACCCACACTTCTCTGTTTCCACAGTGTTCCCACTTCAGAGAAAGCACAGGCACTGTGCTCTGTGTTGAACTGTTTCCTGACTCAGGGAAACTTGCACTGCCTCTGCAGCTAGGAAGCCCAGTGTGGGTGCCACAGAGCCTGAACTACAAGTACTACACCAGGGAATGACTGGCACTGCCAGCTCACACACCCAGCCCCTGTCAACAAGAACTGAGGATCCTTGAACACACAAAGATCTCAGCAAGAAAGATCTTTTCCTGGCAGGGCACCAGTGAGCCACCTTGTTTGGTGCCCCCGCCCCCATCCTCTCCCCCGAGGAGCTTTAAGAGAGCCTGCTGGCCCTGACAGGTGAGATCATGGAAACCTTCATGGAGACACCTGTTCCAGAAGTTTCCTCAGAGTGGCTATAGACAGCCTCACTATCTGTGAGGCCAACATGCCAGTCGAGCGCCCTACACTGTTAATTAAAACCTGAAAATGGAACTTGGGGATTTAATTAACAATACAAGTGCAAAGAATGGAGGTTTTGTGGTTGTTTTTTTTAACACATCTATAATCTTTCATTAACAGCTAGAAATTTAGATTGCTATGCATAAGCAATGAGGAAATAATAAATCAGAAAAGACATTACAGAGAACCACCATCTCCCTGGCTGTCAACTCAGGGAGCAGCTTGGAACATCAATTTCCAGTCTCCTGCCTCACCTCCCTGTAGGTGGCTGTGTGTTGCTAAAATTCCTTCCCAGGGGAGACATAAACAACATCTACCCCTCTTCCTAAGGTCCCAGCCACAAACTGAGGTGTGAGTGCAGCAAAGTTCACCATGGAAACCGAAGAGTGCATTAGGCTTCCTTACAGAGCAGTGGGTGAGGGGCTGTGGGCAGGAGCACAGGTGACCTTAAAGCAGCCACACTGGAAGGTGGCTGCAGGTTGCTGGCTTCCCCACGGCTGTGTAGATGGAGCCTCACTATACCTTCCCAGGGACCCCCAACGACATGTGCAGTTAGATCAGAAATGCACAGAACTGGTTTCTGGTCCAGGAAAGGTCCTGAAGATGGTGGCAGTTTACATCAGGGAATAGTCCTGAACAGTACCATGTGACCTGGGGACACTTTGAGGGAAGCATAGGCACAGTGCAGGAGCAGGTGTCGCAGCAGACTGGGGCCAGAGAGATCTGCCAACCCCCCAAAGCAGGAAGCTTTACAAAATAGCAAGAAATGGATGGGATCCCCACATCTGAAGAGACCTCTCCTTCTCTAGATTTCCACCCCCACACTATGTATGGAAGGAGATGAGTCAGACACTGGAGGGGTCACAGATGTCTATATGTCCCTCTGTAGATAAGGAAACTTGGTAGGGCCTCATTGCTCATCCCTGGGTGGCAATTCTCCACGGGCCTCACAGTTATGCAGCTCTTGGGCAGAATTCTGTGGCCAGGTTTTCTTTCCAAGGCTGCTTTGGTGGGCAAGGGTCTCTGGAGGCACACAGAGTGTCTGCCATAGGACCAAGNCACACTTGTTCTTAGTGCCTCAGAAATGTACACCTCCTTTGAAGGCAAGACCAGACAACCTTGCTTGCAGCCTACTCAATAAGTTCAGGGTTCTCTAAGTCAGGGCACAGCCCCCTTCTGCATGTATTGCTCCCCTCTATGCTGTATGAGAGTTGTAGAGTGGGGGGGGGATGACCAAGTGTTCACAGCAGCTACAGTGCAAGAAGAGGCAACAGCCAGTGCCTCCACCTCAGCATCTCATGAAGGATGATGGTAGGCTTGCTTGTAACACCAGGATAAGTTCTCACACATTTCACAGCCACCTGCACTTGCCCTGGGTGTCACATCAGGAAAAAGAGGGCAAGCTTGGATTCCATATATGCCAAGTCCACCACCCTGGGGTTTATCAGGCTAAGACCAGGAAACCACCTACATTAGATAGAGATGCTGGGTCCTTGCATGTGGCTTTTAATCACTCGACTCCTAGCTTCCACTGCTGAACTACAGAATGGCATCTCAAGAGAGGGCTTAGGGTATGCACATTCAAGAAATGTCATCTCAACTCAGAAATGTCCCCAAGATGACAGTCTGACCCCACACACATCCTATCACGTTGCTGCATCTCTTGCATGCACAGGTTTTGGACACCTGGGCTCAGTGGCCGCAGGGCTTTGGTATATTCCAGTTCTGAAACAGAAATGGAGCCTACCCTCTATAGAGAGAACAGAGCCCCATCCAGCTGTGACAATGCAGCGGTGGGGACAGAAAAGGGTGACAGGAGAACATTAAAGTCCAGGATGGCCCCCACATACCACTTGACATGCCACTGGCACTAGAGCCCAGACTCTGGAGGACTAGTTGCATGTGGCCCCTGGCCCCACAGCTCCTGGACCCCTCCTGAGCTCAAGGATTGTGGGAACTTACTTCTGTTGGATTCCCATTGTCTGCAAGAGCAGCCAGCACCCTGGAGTGGCTCAGAAACCATCAGAGAACAGGAAAGGGAAGGAGAGGAGGGAAGGGAGCGAGGGAAGAGCATAAAATACTCTTCAGGACCAAAGGTGGGACACTTCATCCAAACCTCTGAGTTAAGGAAAGCCACAAGCCACAAACACTGACTCTGCTGTCCCTACTGGCCAGAGGCCCCTCTACTTCCGGTTAAAAGCTCTGACCAGCATGGGGCTGCTCTCCTGAAGCAGACACACACCAGGCCCCAAGGAAGAAGGTGCTGAGTGAGTGAATTAACAGCATGTGAATATGTCATTCTGCACTGTCATCTGGCCCTAGTCGGTCCAAAGTGCCACAAGGTGCAGGAGTGGAGATGGTTACCAGCGAAGGACCACTGGTGTCGCTGCATAGAAAGGATATGCTTGTAAAAATGTGCCCAGCATATAGGACCCACAAGAACACCCACGGGGTGACAAAACAGTTTTGGAGGACACAGAAGCCTCACCCAAGGACCAACATGTAGAAATAGAGGACCCAGAATGGGGAACCATCATCAAATACAACACTCCTTCCACAGGGCCCAGCACAAGAGCACAGTGCACCCTACAGGGTCCCCATGGGGCTTCATCCTGTCTATGGCATCCATCCCTCCCCCCACCAGGAGAGGCTCCTACTGGCCTGTGAGTGGAGATCAAGATGCTGGGCCATCGAGCCGCACAACGTTGTGTCCTGCCAGAGCTCAGCCCAAATAGAACCTCATTAAGCNTTTGTGCTGGCATTAAAGATTACCACGTCCTGTCCCCACCCCCCACATGGCACGAATGCTGAATAATTAAAGGCAAAATAAAGTTTCCAAGCAAAGTGCCTGTGACCTTCTCCAGAGGACACAGCTCCTCAGGGGCTAGTGAGGCAAAGCTATGGACCCTGATGGCCAGGTACTCAGATCTCCTTGTCCAGCATCCTTTGAGTGGCCCATACAATCCATCACATGGAAGGTACCAACTGTGGGTCCTCTGCGTTGTGTGTCAAGGAATTACATTTCTTTGTATTGGAATGCCTTATGACTGGCTTGGTTGAGGATTTAGGAAGAACAATAGCCTGTGTTTTGTTTTTTGTTTTTTTTTTAAGCAAAGTGTTAGGGTTGACCACAGTAACAGTCCCCACACAGGGATGGCAGGCCACAGCAAGGGCTGCCGTGCATCCTACCCTCCAATCTGGGACTAATGGAAGTCTCCTTCGTTATTGTCTCCTCCATCAGCCCCATTCACCATCTTTTCCCCCAAACCAAGTGCCTGCTGTGCAGCCCTCATTAGGTATGGAGACTCTGGGATGCATACTGGGATCTTTGGACCTCAAAGGACTACTGTTCCCCCATCAACGATAGCATGCATTGACCAGAGATGCTCTGCAGGACTACCAGAGAAAGTGCTCCTCTTCTGGCTGAGGTGCCTGTGGTTACAGGGTCCTATAGAGCTCAGCAAGGCTTGCAGTAGCAAAAACCCTGCTTCAAACTGTTGAAATCGTTCTGGTTGAGCTGAGCCTTCAGGAGCCAGGCAATGAGCTGTAATCTTTATGTGGTTTTCTCAAGACTTCTGGGAGGGCCCAAAATGTCTGGTGCTGGCAGAAGGGTAGGCAATTGGCTGTTTGATTGGCAATCTTGCTGGTTAAAGCAGCCAGGGCAGCAAGGGTGAGTCCAGGAGCCAATGAGCCAAACTGCCTTCCTGGTTTCTGTGCCCATTGCCCTGGCTGGCTCTGGCTGCCTGCACTCCTGGTTGCTGTGCCCATTGCTCTGGCTGGCTCTGGCTGCCTGCACTCCTGGTTGCTGTGCCCATTGCTCTGGCTGGGTGCCCCCATTATTGTCTCTCTTCAGCCATCCTTGGCTGCTGAGAAGGCACTGTATTGAGCAACAGTGCTTGTTACTTTATGTGTAAGCCTCATATGCTTTCAGCTCTGCAACTTTTCATAATAAAAAGTTTGGATGCACGGCTGTACAGGTTTCTAGTCAGATACATAAGGCATTAAATGTGCTGGAATCAATTTAAAATAGTGGCTTACAAAAGACTCATTTAGAAGACTTCAACACACACCGATCCTTCGGTGAACCCTGACTTTGTTGAGACAATTTCCTAAGCAGCCACAAGTCTGAAACACAAACAGCAGGGAACAAAACATTTTTTAACAAGACGAAAAGTCTTGTCTTAAGTTCGTCACAAAGATCAGAACAATCTCAAGTCTTTTACTGCTCCAGACCCAGGAACTGGGTTCTAGTTTTGCATTGGTGTCTTCCTATTACGAAGATGCTGAAATAGGTGGATTTTATTAGTTCTCAAACTGTGGGTTTTATAATTAGATGAGATACCAGTTTTTCTTTTGTATTTTTTAGCTGTGGTCTAATCTCACTTTAGGACCTCCAAGACTTTAGGACCCTCAGACTTGAGGAAGAGGTCACTGGATCTCTTTGTCCCTCACCCCAATGTGACCACATTGAGTAAACCTCCTTTGTCTGCTTTCTACTATTTAAAAAAGGAAGCTAAATTGTCCCATTCACACATGCTTATTTACAGGAAAAGAAGCATTGGTGGAGCTTCNGGGGCTGGGAAGAAGGGTCAGCTGACAAAGCGCTTACCTGCAAGTGCGAGGATCCGAGTTCGATCCCTATGTTATAGGCTTCTCTGCTGACTTGAGGAAACACTAACCAAAGCAACTTGGGCAGGGGGAAGAGTTTATTTCGTCTTCAGCTTAAAATCCGTCATCAAGGGATGCCAACGCCGGAACTCAACCCAGGAGCTTAAAGCAGAAACCGACAAAGGAACGCTGCTGACTGGCTCACTTCCTCCGGCTGGCTCAGCTTTCTTCCACAGCCCGGGCCTTCTACACCAATTAACAATTAAGAAAATGTCCCAGACATGCCCACAGGCCAATCTGATGGAGGAATTCCTCCTAGGAGATCTCCTCTTCCCAGGTGTGTCTAATTTTGTGTCAAGTTGACAGCTGAAGCTAACTATGCCATGTTATAACCCTGAAGACCCGAGTTTGATCCCCAGAAGCCATGTTAAAAAGGTCAAGTACTTGTAATCCCAGAAGGGAGGTGGAGACAGGTGGATCCCTAGGGCTCACTAGTCATCCTGTCTAGTTAGTCTACCTGTCAAGTTCTAGGCCAGTGTAAGACCCTGTCTCAAAAATAGAAAGTAGATGGTGCCTAAGACATGACATCTGAGGTTGTCCTCTGACCTTCATGAGTGTGTACACACATGCATACACACACACACACACACACACACACACACACACACACACACACACAAAGAAGACAAGGGGAGCAGCTATCCCTCCCACAGGCATAGCCTCCCTTTCAGTCAAAGGGAACTTAGCATGGATTCCTCTAAACCTTTCAGATTGGCTTTAAAATATTTAATGAGTTAAAAAAGAGACATTTGCAGACAGTTAAGGGTAGACTAAGACAGACACTCCAAACACTGAGGATGGAAAGCTCATGGGCAGAACCATCTGGAACCAATCTGCCATTTCATATCTGTCAGCCAGACTACCCAGGTTACCACAGAAACAACAGAAAGCAACTGGCTTGTAGATGAGCTCAGATTCTTTCTAAGTACAGGTCAGGCTCNGTCCAGATGCTGTGCTGTGCTAGGAGCTCTAAGCATCATCATGTTCCTCAATCTTGGACCCACNCTGATGGAGCAAGAAATGCCCAGTGTGCTGTTGGACAATGCGAAGGGGGAAGAGGAACATGAGAACATGAGATATGACTCTGAACTATCCACCCAGTGAGAACACATAGCACTTCTGCTTTTATTCCATTAGCCAAAGATGTCTAAACTTCCTTGATCCATGCCATAGCTACATGATAAAGGATGGACAGACAGACGGATGGACAGATGGATGGATGATAGAAGATGGATAAATAGATATATTTTCCATAAGGCATAGATTTTTATCTTTTTTCGTTTCCATGGTTTTTATCTATTTTAAACAGCTATGGCATATGTTAGGATGGTTTGATAGATAGATGGGTATGGTGATATATTGTATACCCCAATATATTGTGTACCCTAATAAACTTATCTGGGGATCAAAGGACAGAGCCAGCCACTAGATTAGACATAGAGGCCAGACAGTGGTGGCACACATGCTTAATCCTATCACTCTGGAGGCAGAGATCCATCTGGATCTCTGTGAGTTCAAGGCCACACTGTGAACAGAGCCAGGCAGTGGTGGCACACGCCTTTAATCCCAGCACTTGAGATCTCATGTCTTTGCTTGGGAAGGACACATGCCTTTAATCCCAGGAAGTAATATGGCAGGACACAGAAAGGTATATAAGGTGTGAGGAAACAGGAACTCACTGTCTTTAGGCTGAGGATTTCATAGAGGTAAGCTAGTGGCTGCAGCAGTTCAGCTGAGTCCCGTTCAGGTGAGGACTCAGAAGCCTGCAGTCTGAGGAAACAGGATCGGCTGAGGAGTTGTCGAGGTGAGGTTGGCTGTGGTTTGTTCTGTTTCTCTGATCTTTCAGCTTTCACCCTAATATCCGGCTCCGAGTTTTCCATTAATAAGACTGTTTAGCAATTTGTGTTACAGATGGGGAGTGGGTAGATGGGGAAGTAACAGATGAGTGGGTGGGAAATGCATGGGTAGAAGGGGGGAGGGTAGATGAATGGATGGAGGTAGATGAATGGATGGAGGTAGATGGATGGATGGATAGATGAGGAAGTGGAGGGTTTGAGGGTATGGACATATGGGTGAGACATGGATGGATGGATGGACGGATGGACAGATGGATGATAGATGAATGGATGGATGATGGATGAATGGATGGATGATGGATGGATGGATGGATGATGGATGATGNATGGATGGATGGATGGATGGATGGATGATGGATGGATGATGGATGGATGGATGGATGATGGATGAATGGATGAAGATGGGTTGATGGATGGAGTACAATGAGTAAATGAATGAATGGATAAACTAGACTGACGAATGAGTAGATAGGGAGTGGATAGATTGATGGAAAAATGTAAAAATGGAAGAGGTTAAGAGGCGGGGAGGGTAGATGGATGGATAGAAGGGGTGGGGTGTGTGGATAGATGAGGTGGTGAAAGGGTGGATCTGTGGTTGGTTCAGTGAGTTGGAGGGAGGGCAGGTGGTTGTAGAAGAGAGAACAGTAACCAAAGGAAGAGTGAAGCTGAGAGTCTGAACAAGACCATAAATAAGAAGCATTAGTCCACGTTGTCCAGATGGNCCACACGTGCATCTGACACACACATCTACCCTGTGTGTGTACATGCCAGCGTCTCTGTAGATATACACATTTGCATGTGAGCTGTGTGTGCATTCACATGAGTGTGCACACTTGTATGTGTAGCTAAGGTTACATTGTAAGACCTGCTAGGGCTCTGACGCTTCAGTAGGTGGCTCCTCACCCATATGAGCCCACAACACTTCAGACACTGTGGTCGTGGTGACTGATAGACACAGTTTCTATACATAGAAAAATAGCTGAGAGGGAGAGACAGCCACAAGGGCCATTTGCAGTGCCCAGAACCCATCACTGAAGGCCATTGCTAAACAAGTGTGGCCT
The DNA here is from genome assembly GCA_001675575.1 of Neotoma lepida. NCBI lineage: Eukaryota > Metazoa > Chordata > Mammalia > Rodentia > Cricetidae > Neotoma > Neotoma lepida. Next base: position 853,398 of record LZPO01017291.1, on the reverse strand, counting down.
AGCCTTTCATGTGAACCACATAAGGGGCTGCCCTTCCATGGGTGGAACATGCCATCAGTCCCAAGGCAGGCTGGGTAAACCCCAACCTTTCAAATCCAAGGCCACAGTTCCCTGTCAGGAGAAAGACCATGGTCCCAGGGCCCCCTGGAGGTACACAGAGTCTCAAGCTGATGGTTCCCTGCCCAGGTGAGCTCCTGGCAGAAGCTGGAGCAGAGTCAGCAGAGAGGGGTCATGACACAGAACATGTGGCTGCTAGGTCCTCCACCAAGCCCTAAGCACTCTGGGCATATCATATGCAGAGTAGGCATGTGGTGGTTTGAATAGGTATGGCTCCCATAGACTCAGATGTTCGAGTGCTTGGTCCATAGGGAGTTAGCACTATTAGGAGGTGTGGCCTTGTTGGAGTAGGTGTGGCTTTGTTGGAGAAAGTGTGTCACTGTGGGGGTGGGCTTTGAGGTCTCATGTGCTCAACCTACACCCAAGCTTCTACTGCCTGCAGATCAATGTAGGTGAATGTTTTGTCTGGGTCCCTCCAGGCCCCACGCGGTCCAGCCCACCCAGCAGTTCCACAGCCACTTATAAATTAATAACTGAAAAGCTTATATTAATTACAACTGCTTGGCCATTGGCTCAGGCATATTACTGACTAGCTCTTATACTTTAAGTCAGCCCATTTCTATTAATCTATGTTTTGCCACGTATTCTNTGGCTTTACCGTTCTACAGGCATGTTGTTCCTTCCACAGCGGCTGGCGTCTCCTGACTCAACCTTCCTCTTCCCAGAATTCTCCTTGTTTGTTTATCCCGCTTATTCTTCCTGCCTGGCTACTGGCCAATCAGCATTTTATTTATCAATCAATCAGAGCAACACATATTCACAGCATACAGAACAATATCTCCATCAGATCAAGATGTAGAACTCTTAGCTCCTTCTCCAGCACCATGTCTGCCTGCATGCCACCATGAAGATAATGGACTAAACCTATAAAACTATAAGCAAGCCCCAATTAAATGTTTTCCTTTATAAGAGTTGCCATGGCCGGGTGGTAGTGGTGCACACCTTTAATCCCAGCACTCGGGAGGCAGAGGCAGGCGGATCTCTGTGAGTTTGAGGCTAGCCTGATCTACAGAGTGAGTTCCAGGACGGGCTCCAAAGCTACA
>LZPO01017291.1:828718-841475 GCA_001675575.1 Neotoma lepida | reverse complement strand
TAGCATCCAGGAGGAATGGGGTGACAGACCAGAGCTCAGGGCATCAGACCCACCAGAGGCCTCAGGGAGCCTTACCCTGGCCACAGGAATGTGAAGCTCTCCAGTCCCAACCAACCCCAAATCCTGCCCCAGGGCTGGCAAGAGTGGAGCCTGAGTCTTGAGTGGGTGGGAAAGACTCATAACTGTGACAGGCCATAAATACAGCTGCAGGAGAGCCACCAGAGCCAAGACACATCCACTCCTGGGTCCTCTGTGTGAGAGGAGCTGAGAGGCATCCCCCTATGAGCCTCCTTGCCCGTGAGTACACATTGAGTGCCTACGAGAACACAGAATTCCAGTTCCACAGTTCAGAAGATGGCATAGTATCACCCAGCTACAAACAGGACGTAAGCAAACCTTGGAGCCTCGGGGATTCTAGAAGGAAACTATTCTCCTGCATTTTCATCTTCTCCCTTGACACAGGGCCCTGCGCTGGGTTCCCAAGGTGGCAGCACAGATTCTCTCTGTCCCTGATTGTGGTCAGTANAGCTTTTGCTGGCTCTCTGCCACCCTTTTCCACTTATTAAGACCCTGGGAATTAGTCTGGATCTACCCAGGTAACCCGGAATTGTCTCCCTACATCTAGCTTGGCCAATTAGCAACTCTAGTTCTTTCTATGGTTCCCTATTGCACGTGGTTCAGTCCTATGTGCTGCTGTATTGAACATCACAGACCATGTAAGTTATACATAATAGAAATCTCCTGTCTCGTAGGTCTTCAGGATAGAAGTNCAAAATCAAGACATGGGGATTGATATCCACNGAGGACTGTAGCAAGAAGTGACAGNGGAAGAACNCCTGTGTGNCGGTCAGTTCTGTCAGCTTGACACTGATTAGAGTCATCTAGGAAGAAGGAACCTCTGGTAAGGACTCACCTCCAACAGACTGTTCTGAAGGCAAAGCTGTGGGGCATTTTCTTGATCAATGATTGATGTAGGAGNGTNTGGCCCACCGTGGGTGGTGCCACCCCTGGGAAGGTGGTCCTGGGTGGTGTAAGAAAGCAGGCTAGAGGACCCTTCTCACCCTTTTCATGGTACTGCAGGCAGAGCTTGGCGCCTCATACATACGAGTCAAACTCTCTGATGTGGGGCTACATCCGCAGCCCACTTTTCATTATAAGACAGGGTCTTGCTAGACTCACCAGGCTAGCCTTAAACTCAGTCTATAGCCCAGGCTAGCCTTGAACTCACTCTAACCCAGAAAGGCCTTGAACTTGAAATCCTCCTGCCTCAGCCTCCAGAATAGCTGAGATTTCTGGCCCAGCTCAAGTGTCTATCTAAGGGCTCCTAATCTCGTTCTCAGTGGCAGACCCTCTGGGCCTAAGCACTCCCTAAACAGTATCTCTANGTGCCACCCTGGTGAACCCANAATCAAAGAAACACGTTCAAATCTTGGCACCATTTGGCAGGATGTGGTCACCACTGACATGAATGAAGATGTACTGCCACACTCTGCCATCCAACGTGCTCCCTGCACAGGCGTGGATGACAAGCCATACTCTAGTGCTCACTGCTCACTGGGAGCTGTGCCACAGGCTTGGATGCATCAGACCCTGNGCAGTCCTCTACCTGATTCTGCATAGCAGATCAGCATTCTTCCACCTGTACATGAGGACACCGAGACACAGGAGGCTCAAGGACTTGTCCAAGGTCACTTGTACTCCAGCCTTGGGCCCAGGAGCTGAGCAGTGTAATGGCTAGTAACACTAGACCACAAGAATGGAGGATACACCTAAGAATTTAGAGGTTGCAGAGCTGAGGCTGGGACCTAAGCACACACCAGCCCCAGGTAGCACCAGCCTGATCTTGTCTCAGAGACTTGGGAGGATGCAGACCTGTGTGGTGACNTGTGGTGACAGACAAGGGCTCAGGCCACTGTGGAGGGCCAGGCAAAGCTGCACAACCACAAAAGGCAAACTACAGCTCTGTGGTTGAAGAGGAGAGGGGGAAAGCCTTGTGGGAAGCTGGCTATGAACTCCACACTCCAGCACGTCTCCCACACTCCCTGGGAATCCACAGAGGCGAGAACATTGCACTTCAGGTGGCAACTCAGAGGCGGCTCAGCCAAAAGCTTGTCACAGCTCCAGCCAACTGTTAAAATAACTTTGGGCTTGTTATTATCAAGTAATAGATGTTTATTGTAGAAACGTTAGAAAANGCAGACAAGCCAAAAGAAGGGAAGAAAAATTACCCAAAATCCCCTCGCTGCAAAAGCACCACTTGACATGTTTTCATGTCTCCTTTCAGTGATTTTTTTCCCCAAGCTTTGGTTTTCATGTTTTTTCTATAATGAGCGCTCTAAAAATGGGCTCACACCGTCCTCCCATTTGGAAGGATGCCTCTTCTCCCTAATGCCTCANGAATGTGTAGGAGAGGAATGGTCCTCCCTTTTCCTCCCTCCNATCACACCAGCTCCTCTCGGAAAAGGGAAGCTGATGGGCTGCAGTCAGGACTCAAATAGAGCTGCAGATCCTAATGAATATCACACAATATATGTATGCGATGTCTGTGTACACACATAAGCACACCTACATGCACACATATACATACGCATATACATGTGTGGATACATGCAAATATGGAAACAAATATAGAAGCAGGCAGGCCAGAAGCATCTCTCCCTGCGGGCTCAGCCTCCTGCTCAAGGCTGCCCCTTGGCCATGCCTATTTTGCTTGCTCTCCTGCCCTTCATCTGAGTACCCTACACTCTCATCCTTGCCTTAGGCAATCAGGAAATAGGCATTTCTGATCTCGGAAAAGCAAAGGAGTGCTTCTGTGGCCTTGGTTTCAAGCCCTACCTTCTGGAGGCCATGGTGGACCCAAACCTAAGATCCAGCAAGGAGATTGCACATTGCACAGGGTTCCTTCTCCAAGCATACACCACTGTGGGATCCTGGGTTCCCTGGCTGATGCCACCTGTGAGTCCTCATCCATCAAGTNTCACAGGAGCTTCCTTCCTNGAGTCCTTTTCCACATTGTGTGGCAGGCTACACAATTTCCTAAGTGGAGACCTCCCTATTCAGAGCCAACATGTGGCTCTCAGTTGTCCCATTTAATGCACTGTGATTCACAANGCACGCAACATGATTCTTTCTTAAAGATAAAACCACAGAATTCAAGCACAGCCAAAGCCCATGAGGGTCAAGAGCATCTGGAACAAAGACGGAGTGGGACTGTGAACAGGAGCCAGGGAGTGCAGGCTCCATGGCCTGGGAAGGAGCATGCTCCCAGGATCTTCTTTAAATGGAGAGTCATTGGGCGTTTCTAACATGATGGCCATGCCCACAGGATGTAGAGAGAGAGAATCTGGAGGGACTTCCCAGTCAGATTCAACTCTGAAGTCATCCCTAGTCTCCTCATTGAAACCATGTGCCTGTTCAGTGTGGGCCACCTGAAGCAGCCCTGTAAATGGCTCTTCTGCNCTTCCCATAGGGGAGTGGGGGCTTCCCTGTAGCAGGGTCACAATTTGTGTCCACCAATTCCCAGCACNGCACAGGTAAGGACTTTCCTGGTACAGATGCAGACCATGGAATCCTTGAATCAGTCTTGGTATCCAGACCCAAGCCCTGCCCCTTATCTCTGCCTCTTGACCTCTAGGACAACTCTCCAAGCCCTGTAAGGACCTCAGAACAATCAGAATCCAGAATGTGCAGACACCAGGCAGGGGNCTTCTTGGCAAGCACAGGGACAAGAGAGTCCCACCACCAGCCCTTGCCCCAAAGCTGCTGTGGTGGGGACACCAGAATCCTCTTCATTGGAATCAGGAAGCTGGGGACATCAGCTTGCTTGGGTCTGCAGCAGGAAGTGGGGATGTTTTCCCAGTCCCACAGAACCACTTAACAAGGGCCCACTTGCCTTTTGGTGTTTCACTGCGGGCAGCTTTCATGGCACCCACACTGAGTGAGCTAAGGGAAACTTGGGATCCCCCTCTTTGGCTCTGGCANGTTATTCAAACACACAAACTCCTGTCCCCTGGTAGTGAGGACATAAAGCTTGACATCAGAGCCAAGCTCTGGGTGGGGTCCCTCTGACTTGTGCAGGTCACCGTAGCAGGTACCCATTTGCCTGGGGAAGCAAGGGGCGCCTGCCATGCTTTGTTCTCCCCTTCATCAGTTTCTAAGTCACCTCTCAGTAACCANGGCNTGNCAGNCACCCTTAGCACAGACCAGAGCCTACATGGGCCTCGGTCCCCATGCCTCCCCTTTACGGGTCNTTTGGTCTGAAGCCTAGGGTCCACCAGATGCTCCCAGAAGCTGAGAGGGGCTGTGGGGGCTTCTCAGAAGACAGCACATGTCAAACAAGCATGAGGATTAGAGTTCAGATGCCCAGAACCCACACAGCAGCCCATCTGTAACAGAGGCAGAGACAAGGGATCCCCAGAACAAGCTGGCCCAGCTACACTAGCCATATCCGTGAACTCTTGGTGTGAGCAGAGACCTGCCTCAGTTTATAAGGTGGACAGCAAGCACAGAACACACTCAGCNTCAACCTGTGGCTTCCCACATGAACACTACAGTGGTTGGTTTTTTTCCATCAACTTGACACCAACTACGGTCATCTGGGGGAAAAGGAACCTCAGCTGAGTCTCCATCAGACTGGCATATAGGCAAGCCTGTGGGACATTTTCTTGATGAATGATTGCTCGGGGAGCCCCAGCTCCCTGTGGGAGTGACCACCTCTGGGCTGGTGGTCCTGGGTGTTATAAGAAAGCAGGTGTGAGTAAGCTATAGAGAGCAAGCCAGTAATCAGCACCCCTCCATGGTCTCTGCTTCAGTTCCTGCCTTGAGATCCAACCCTGGCTTCCCTCAGTGAGGGAGTGTGACCTGGAAGTGTAAGGATGAAATAAAGCCTGTCCTCCCCACGTGGCTCTTGGTCACGGTGTTTATCACAGCAGTAGAAACCCTAAGACAAACCACACCACTTAGGTTTGTTGTGCTTCCTTGGTGCTCTTGGTGCACTGACCTTTTCCAACCATTCCGTGACCCTTTCTGCCTCTGGCATTTTCTTTCCTACGCAATCAACTCCATCTGATATTAACAAGTCTTCTTGTTTTACTTTCTTGCTATTTACATGACACATTTTTTTTCTTCCATCAACTTTCAATCAATTGAAAACTATATTTGAAGAGGATTTCCTGGAGATTGCCCATGGCTTGTGGCTGGCTCTTGTTTTCAATCCACTCTGCCAGTTCCTATATCTTAATTTAGTGCATTTAGACCTGCTTGTGTAATTATTGATATATCAAGGATAAAGCTCTGTTGTTTGTTTTAATTTCTGTCTTTCTTTCCATTTTTTATGTCGTTTCTTTCTTCTCTTGTCCTCTGGATTACTTGAAAGTATTTTATAATTCTTATAGTTTATCTATGGTGATGGTAATGATGGTGGTGGTGTGTGTATGTGTACGTGTATGAGAGAGAGAGTTTTCATTTTATTTTGTACTATGTTATTTTTGAGGCACAGTTTTATTATGTAGCCCAGGTTGACTTTGAACTGTCTGTATGTGTCTGTATACACACACACACACACACACACACACACACACACACACACACTCACACACATGAAAAACATCATTCTCATCTCACCACTTTGCCAGGCTCAGTAAGGTGTGTTAACCTGGTCCTTCTTTCCATTCCTTGCTCCCTGTTTGTAATTTAATTATCTTGACTTTCACATACGTTTATCTATATTCTGACAGTGTTGAACCATCAAGCGCAATCTAGAAACCAGATTTTTGCTCTTCGTTCTAAGTGTGCACATAAAAAAAGAAAGAAACAAACCAAAAGGGAAAGAAAGAAAGAAAGAAAGAAAGAAAGAAAGAAAGAAAGAAAGAAAGAAAGAAAGAAAGAAAGAAAGAAAGAAAGCAGGAAAGCAGCCATCATTTTAATGATTTTAATGGCCTGAGAGCAACACTAAGTCCAGTAAGCTTTGTGATCCAATGCCAGGACACAGAGCAAGGATGAGCAGGAGGCAAGAGGCTCAGAGCACAGGCACTCTGTAACTGGGTTAGATGTCCATCCTCCCTACCAACTAAGGGACAACTGTGGGGCAGCAACAGCTTGGTGACAGCAGCAGCTAGACCGGGTGCCCTGGTGTTATGTCCCACCCCCGCCCCTGCTTAGCCCTCAGTCCCAGGAAGCTATTAATCCATCTGTCCCACAGAGTTCCCTGCTCTGGAAGGTTCATGAAAAAGACTCCGTGGCATATGGGCCTCACGACTAAATTACATCTCTACACACCTTAGCGCAGGTTCTAGAATGTGTGTTCTATGCAATTCTACACACGCCTCTCCTTTTCACACTCTCTTCATTGTAAAATCTACCATCTTCATGTGGACAAAGCTAATCCAGGTTTCAGTAAGTAACGTCCCAGAGCCAATGGAAGAAGACCTTGACTTGGGTTGTCCTCCCTGGCAGGGTTTCTCCAGCTGGCCACAGGGACACCTACTGACAACTTGTCCCTGTGATGGGGGCTGTCCACACACAGCAGGCAAATGTGAGGCATCCCTGGAATTCACCCACAGCTCTGACTCCAGACGACTGAATTATCCGGCCACNATNCTCAGCTTCAGTTCCCCACGTTGATAAAGAGACTTCTCCACCAAGCAAGAACATTGTGGGAGCCGACGCAAAGACTGAAATAACACATTTGGTGAAGGGCCTGGCCCACACTCGCTGCACAGTGGGAATCTATCATCAGTATTGATTTTCTGGGAAAGGCCCATGTTTCCAACCACACTTGTGTCCAGAACCATGGATAAGAGAACTAGCTACGGACTCAGAGAGGCCCCTACCAGCCTCAAAAGAAAGAACTGCTCCCCTGGCAGGTGCAGTTTTAGCAATCCCAGCCCCCTCCCCCATGACAGACACCTGAGATGGGGTCCAACCAAATGTGGTTTTGTTTTTCAAAGGGCAAATAAATGTATCAGAAGCTATGATAGAAGGCAGCCGCAGCCACTGGAGGGTGAGTTTCAAAGGAGAAAGTTGGAGGCTCCCTTCAGGAGATTTAATGAGCTAGAAAGATGTGGGAAGTGGGACAAATTCAGTATAAATCAAATATTAATCGTGGTAAAGGAGAGGCTTGCTAAGGCATAAATCAATAGCACCGGTGGGCTGGAAAGCACCTGCCTCTTGCAGGCACTCCCAGAGTTCTGGGGCTAAAACAGTTAGAGAACCAGAACTTCGAAGTAGGGTTAATGAAGGTGTCCCTGGGAAGCAGGGGAAGCCAGTGACCAGCTGCAAGCAGTAGGGCTACCCCTCTAGGCCTATCTTATCCCAAAGTGCTGCAGACCCTGAGTGCCAGGCTTACCCCAACCCCCAGAAATCATGACTCCATGCTAAGCCCTGTCCCAGGCTAGGACGTAGGTGTCTATCAGCCTCCATCCTGAAGACTCTGCTGTCACTCGTGTTCTGGGAGGAAACTAAGGCTCAGAGACAGTTAGCAGAAGAAGCCAACACCTAATAAGGTTCCTTTGGTTCCAATCTCCTGCCCCCAGGGATCTACTCTATCCAAAGCCTTCCCGTGGNTGTCCTTGCTCCAGCCAGGGAGGANTGGACAGCAGGACTGCACAAGACAAACTCACTGTGTCAGCTTCACCCTGTCCCCTGCTTTCTGAGCTGCTGTCAGCGGCTCCCACCAGGTCATCCAGCCACCNACCCTCCATGAATGAGCCTAAGCCTCCTCTGCCCACCCCATATCTTCTGCCTACCCCTGCATCCTATGCACACCCCTGCATTGCCTCCTCTGCACACTTCCACACCCTCTTGTGGAAGAGAGATGCCTCGCCCTGAATGTAGGTGGCACCGTCCAATGGTCTGGGGTCCTGAACTGAGCAAAAGAAGATGAGCTGAGCACCAGCATCCATCTCTCTCTGCTTCCCGACTGCAGATGCGGTGTGACTGGCTGCTTTGTGCTACCATCATGCCTTCCCGGTTATGATGGATTGCACCCTCAAACTGTGTTCCAAAATCAGCCCCTCCTTCTGTATGTTGCTTCCTGTTAGGCATTGGTCTCAGCAGTAGGAAAAGGCACCAACCTACTCTGAGAATGGCATTAACCCCCCATGACTTAATGACACACTACTAAGCCATGCCTCTTAAAGTCTCCACCCCGTGATGACGTCATCACGCTGGGACCAAAGCTTTCTATCTTAGTTGGGGTTTCTATTGCTGTGATGAAACACCTTGGCCAAAAGCAGATTTGGGNGGAAAGGCTTTATTCAGCTTACACTTCCACATCACTGTTCCTCATCAAAGGAAGTCATGCAGGAACTCAACCAGGACAGGAATCTGGAAGCAGGGCTGATGCAGAGGCCATGGAGGAGTGCTGCTCATTGGCTTGCTCCTCATGGCTTGCTCAGCCTGCTTTCTTATAGAACCCAGGACCACCAGCCCCAGGATGGCACCACAATGGGCTGGGCCTTCCTCACTGATCACTAATTAAGAAAATGCCTACAGCCAGATCTTATGCAGGCGTTTCTCAGGTTGCCTCCTTTCAGATACTCTAGCTTGTGTCAAGTTAACATACAACTGTCCAGCAGACTTTCACTGTATGACCTGGAGAAGACCAAACCGCAGCAGGTGTGATGGTAGCACCACTGACATCTGTGGAGCTGGTTCTGTGTGCTAGACTATCAATACTCACATACCCATACTCACACTGAAGTTCTCTGATGTAGGAGGTGACTCTGGCCTTANAGAGTGGACCTTTTCCCACATCACACCTGGCTGGAATTCCTCCCAAACCCTCTGACCCCTGGCCCCTCACTCTGGCTTGCTTCCTTCTGCAGGGCAGCCCATGAGGCATCTCATGGGCTGGGAGAGGCAGCTCTCAGTCACACAGCAGATAGCAGCTGGTATTCCAGGTGGTAGAGTGTGGACCTGCCAGGGATCTCCTGAAGAACAGAAAGAGTCTGAGTGTGAGGTGCCAGGGTGGTTCCTCTGGATTCAGAAACAAGCTCTTAGCTCACATGAGGCTCATGCATCCACTGGAAACTGAGTCAGAATTCCACACCTCTTCCAAGAAAGAGTTCAAGATCTTCTAGTCCCACAAGTTAAGCCAGTCCTGCCTGGAGCCTCCTACTACTGCCCATTCCTGCGAGGCAAAGGGAATACCACGGACCTTCCTGCTCACCTGAAGGCCCCACATNTTTTACTGGGGAATATCCAACCCTCCAAACCTCCTTACCTCCCAAGACATGNACGCTAATCATCCCCAACCAAAAGCAAAGGAACCAAGGCTAAGACCACTTAGCTTGAACAGGGAGGGTTCTAGTCCCCAGATCATCTAACCACTGACCTACGCTGCCCCTATGACTCACCATCCCAGCCAGACCCCTCTGTGGCTGGCCCTGGTGTGTGCCAGGTTGACAGGACTATGGCAGGCTCCTCTGGGAAGGATAGTGAGGAAGGGGCCAAACTGGGAAGCTGAGCAGCCTCTGTCTTTCATGTGCAGTTCCTTTTCTGTACATCAGTCACAGGAAGTTCTCTGGCAGTGAGCAGGGACCTGATGAGTAGAGTTGCTTGGAGAGTCTGTCATCTGCCCACCTCCCCTCACCCATCCTCAGCTCTGGAGGACGGGAGCTTTTAAAAAGAGGCAGTANGCACCCTCGGGTTTCAAAAAGTGTGCCTGGCCTCAGATCTGTGAATTTTTTAACAGGATTAATCCAGCTCAGAAGTGCTCTACCAGAGCTTTGCTCCTGGTAAGACAGGCTCTGATGGGAAGCTGCAAACTCAAGCTTGACATCGCAGGACCCAGATCATGGACCTCCTTGTGGATGCTCTGCAGACAAGAACAATGGCCTGGTGTTGTTTCCCATTGCAGAGAGGCTCTGAAAGACTGGAGACCAGCTGGGACAGAGGCCAATTGGCCCTGTGAGAGAGCCATGGACACTGAGAATGTGGGCTTCAGAAGATTCAAATTGCTCCAGGTCTCCATGGCCACTTGGCATTTCCCAACCACTCAACATTTATACCCCTTGATTTCCAGTTTATTCTGGTTATCCCAGAAGATGATGGCCACTAGAACTGCAGGAAGGCACAGTGCAGCTCACCTTGGGGAATCATGGAGCCTCAGACCCACAGGAAATACCAGCTTCAGGCAGTCTGACCTGCAGGGACCCGGGCCCTGCAGAAGAGGCAGCACAGGGTGACCCGGAAGAGCTTAGAGGAGCTGCCATGCTACCTGTGCTCAGATTGTAGCTGGGCCATTTTAGGTGGCAGTCAAGCAACTTAACTTCTTGTAGGCCTTGGTTTCTTTATCTGTAAAATGGGAGAAGGTTACTAATGACGAGACTTACACCTGCTGGAGGAGCTGTTGTGGGGAATTGGTAAGGTAGGAGGAGGAGAATTCTGAACAGTGCCTTCCTCAGGATGTACACTAGATAACCTCATTTGCTGTAGGTGTTACAATTATTACATGTTATAATGTCACTTATATGATGTCATTATAATCATAGTATGTAACAATAGTGTAACACATGACAGGCAAGAGGTGAAATTCTCCACCTGAATTACAGTCCACTGGGTCCATGGCTCCTGCCTACACATATTTAGCTAACTTATACTAGGAGGTTGGATAAGTAGCAACACCATCAGATGGGAGGCATAGGTTCTCGTGCCCTTCACCACGGGCTGAGTGCTTCACAATAGCCTGTCATGCATGTGATGAAGAGCTGTAAGTGAGGAGCTGGATGGCTCTATACATGAGAAACCACAAGGGTTAGGAACATGTCTCTGTTGGTAGAGGGCTTGCTTACCATGTGTAAGCCCTGGCTTCATTCCCCAGCACCACACAAACTGAATGTGAGTGTGCACACCCGAAATCCCAACACTGGGGAGGTAGAGATGATGATGATGGTGTTGATGATGATAGTGATGATGATGATGGTAGTGATGATGATAGTGATGATGATGATGATGGTAGTGATAATGATAGTGATGATGGTGACAGTGTTGATGATGATGATGATAATGATGATGATGATAATAGTGATGACAATGATGATGATGATGATGATGATGATAGTGATGATGATGATGGTACTGCTGCTGCTGCTGATGGTGATGATGATGGTAGTGATAAGGATGGTGATGATGGTGACAGTGTTGATGATGATGATGATGATGATAATGATGATGATGATGATAGTGATGACAATGATGGTGATGATGATAGTGATAATGGTGATGGTGCTGCTGCTGCTGATGATGATGATGGTAGTGATAAGGATGGTGATGATAGTAACAGTGTTGATGATAATGGTGATGATGATAGTGATGATGGTGATGATGATGATGGTGATTGTGATGATGATGACAGTGATGGTGATAGCAATGGTGATGAAGGTGATATAGGTGGTGGTGGTGATAGTGTTTAAGCAGATGGCAAGAAGAAACACTCTGAACTGAACATTTTATGTGTATCAATTATCATACTATACACTGAAAATATGTACAGTTTACAGTATAATCTAGAAAATGAGCAAGAGCTGAAACTATGTCTGTATTGAATANTCACAGATCTTTTTATTTCCTTGTCATTATTCCCCAGACAGTGCGGCATAACTGCTATTTACCTGCTGTAACTNTTATTTGCATTTCATTAGCTTTTGTAAGTTGTCTGGGGATGGCTTACAAAACAGAGGGCAAGTGTGTGGAGTGTGTTTAGATGCTGTGCTGCATTATGAGAGCAGCTAGCATCCCCTGATTTCAGGATCAGAGAATGTAAGGGAAGCTTGCACCCTGCCTACAATGACTGTCAGGAGGTGACTGACTGTATGATCTTGCTTCACACCGCCAGCAGCCTCTCAGGGGCATAGCACTGAAGCCCATTGTAGATGTGAAGAACTGGGATCCCAAAGGTTAGGGGGTATCTTAATTATTTTTCTATTGCCATGACAAAACATCATGGCCGAGGCAATTCATAGAAGAAAGCATTTAATTGAGGTATCATGCTCCAGAGGTCTAGGACCATCATGGCAGGGAGCATGGCGTCAGGCAGACAGCATGGCACTGTAGCAATGGCTTAGAGTTTGCGAGTGACCCGCAAGCAGAAGGCAGAAAGAAAGCTAACTGGGAATGTCATGGGCTTTTGAAACCTCAAAGTTCGTCCCCCAGTGTCACCCCTCTTCCCACAAGGCCGCACTCCTAATCCTTCCCCNACAATTCCACCACCTAGGGGCCAAGCATTCAGGTATGTGAGCCTTTGGGGGCCATTTTGGTTCAAACCCCCACAAGTGGCTTGCCCACCATCTGTAAGCTAGCTGCAAGGGGAAACAGACTCTAGGCCAGTAGGAAAACTTGACCTTCAGCACATTCCTCCTCCTGGAGCTGGAAAATCAGGTATCCACAGAGCCAGGCAATCATATAGACACCAGACTTGAGTCATAAAGCAAGCACAACAAAGCTAGCTCTAGGAGGCTGTAAGGAGTGGTAGCAACTGTAGCAGGTAGAAGNATGTGTCTGCCTTGAAGGGCTTCTCAGATCCAGGCAACAGAAAGCCTGGAGGCACATAGGCATAGTACAGCCAGGCCTCCCTTTTTCTCAAAAACAATATATATATTTGGATTTTGTTTCAATGTGAAGAATTTTAAATTCTTTTAAACACACAATGACTCAATCTGTGCATTTTCTTTTTAAACTCCTTTAGGAGACAGCACCAAGCCTGAGGCCCCTGAACATGGAAGATGCGCACAGATGACCCAGTGCCTCCTCAGAACCA
>LZPO01017291.1:758970-775467 GCA_001675575.1 Neotoma lepida | reverse complement strand
ACCACACACACACAATGTGAATACACACCACACACACACAATGTGAATACACACCACACACACACACATACACACACACACACACATATACACACACAATGTGAATACACACCACACATACACACACACACACACACAATGTGAATACACCACACACACACACACACACACACAGGCTTATGCCTCACTGAACCGCACATACCCCATCTGCCACCTAGCATGTGGCCACAGTCCCAACTCACGTCTAGAGCCTCTTGGTATGAGGAGGCTTCCCCCAGAGAAGAAGCTGGCTCTGTCATTTGAGATGACCGGAGACCTGGATGGTGGCAGCGAAATGGAACCTCTTGCTCTTGGCTCACACACGTGACCTAAATGAAAAGCACCCTCATAAGATAGGGCCCAAAGTGGGGACTGGTAGACCGTACCAGCTCTCCCATATGGAGCCCGGGCCTGCAGATGCCTCTCCATCTCCACTCTCAGACTCACTTAGTATGCCCAGGTGCTGGCTGCTGCAGTCCGAACGCATCCTGCAAGGGGGATTGTGGGTAGGAGATGGGCTGTCTTTCCACTGTCTTCTCCAGGCTTGNACACCCGCCCCTCCACCCATAAAGGGTCTCCATTTGATCCCACACAGTTCACGCAGACTGTCTCCAACTCTAACCCGGGCCTGGGAGAGCTGAGGCCCTAGGAAAGGCCTCTCCACGTGCAAGCNAAGGCAGATGGGATTTCATGCTGAGGCCTCTGCGGAGCAACAGGGGCCTCAGAGAAGGCTNGGCTATGCCGCCTGCCAGCAGATTCAGGGCAGCACTTTGAGATGCTGCAAGTGGTTAGAGCCCTGAGGCGGCAGCATCTGCCCACAGACATGCTTTCCCAGAGGAGTACAGACCTACAACGCCACAGGGGTCAATCACCTGCAGTGAGACAGAGCCTAGCTGATGAATCACCTTCCGGACTGAAACACCCAACTGCCAAAGCACACCTGTGCAGTGCNTTCTCCCAACCTCGGCAGGGCGGAGCACATGCTGGCACGGTGTATCGGCTGCCTCCTGGGACTGGCAGCAGCAGGAACCCCTGCCCAGGCTGCGCACCTCTCTGATGTCCCCTGCACATCGTGCCCTCCTGTTCACAGGGACCTCTTCCTCATTCTAGATGCACCCGCTCTTCAGCCTCCTCCTGCTCACGGCTTCGGTTTTACAAGGACATCTCTGCCTCAGGCTCATCTGCACATCCACAGCCCTCCAGGCCTCCATGCCTTCTGCCTGACCCGGGCTCTCCTGGTGACAGAGGCGCTCTTTCCATCTCAGCCGCCTGACAGACACATCCTCATGGATGTGGGCTGAGGTGGACTGGCCTTCCATCCTCCGTGGGGTCCAGCTGGTCTATAAGCAGCTGAGAACAGGTGGCCCCAAGCCCAGGGACAGCAGCCTGGATTTCAGATTCTACAGCCAGGGAGCCCAGCTGTGTCAGGGCCACACAGACCATCCCTCCAGAAAGACTGGTGAGGACAAAGACTGTGTAACCGGGAAAGGCTGAGTGGAGTCAGCGGGTTCAGAGAGCAGCTCAAGTGGAGAGACAGNAACCGACTCCGGAGACCACCTGGAGAAGGCTCCTCAGAGCCCCGAGTACGCGAGGCCTCTTCCACCAGAAAACTCATGCTCCAGTCATTTTTAAACGGTCTTTGTCATCCCTCGGCTGCCTGCTGCCTGGCTGCCTCTCCCGTAGGCCAGAAAAGTTCCTCACAACCAAAGCTCCAGAGAGCACTGGAGCCCCACCCTTCTCCTACTGCTGCAGGGGCAGATATGGAATNCCCACTCGGCACCTTCCAAAGCCCACAGGGCAGACAAATGCCAGGCCAAGCCACCTGCTCACAGCCTGAGATATCTACTCTCATGGCTACCTTCTGTGTCCAGCACTAGCTGCCACACTCCTGGGAGGCCAGAGTGCAGGGCTGACCTGTCCCCATAATCTCTTCCCAGCAGGGAGTCATTCTAACCGGTGTCCTGGTAGCTGACCCTCATCCTGCCCCCGCCCCAGCTCTGGCACTGGTTCTGTGGCCCATGATAATACAACAGCCTCAGCTGTCACTTGCTCAGATGTCCTTGACACATCCCCACAGTCGCGCAGTCTCGGCTTTCCCACAGATCTTGCTGCTGCCTGCTGCTATGTGGAGTCCCAAGACACCCAATGTCCACTCCACCCCACCTGGGTGCCTATTTCCCATCCACACACTCAGGGCTGATCCAGGCTCCCAGGCCTTGCTTCTTCCCATGTGAATGCAATGCAGAGGGTGGCAGCTTGTGGACTGCAGGGTCTTGGCAAGTTCTTGGTCACNTCTCAGGGAATCACTCCAAGATGGAACAAGCCTGTCACCCTGCAGTGGGAACACTGCGGCTGGGACACTCTGAGTTGGCTGGCAGGGGATTTGTCCCACGTGGGGAGGAAGTTCAGGATTTTCCCTAGCTTTCTTGACTACCATCACCTAGTGGCCGGTGGGTCCCTCCACCAGGCCTTGGATCTATCCACTTCCCACCAAAGTGAGCACTGGCCTATGACACATACTACTCCAAAAGACAAACACTAGGGAAGACACATGGAGGTCAAGATCAGTCTGCGTGGCATGGGTAGGTGACCATAAATCTTCAACCTCAGGATCACAGCGGGTAGGTGGTGACAACGGCCGCAGCAGTGAGATGAGCTGGACACACAGTCACCCCGGGACAAGGCATTCTGCTGGCCCTGGTGCTACTTCCCCTTGCAACATCCTTACTCGCAGGGTCCNTTTGTCAATGACAGAAATAAACTGTGTGAGATGAACTCACCTCCACATGTGTTTTCAGAAAAGCACACACAGGGCAGCGGTGTTGCCATTGGGTACAATCTGCCATCCTAACTTGGCACAGACTTTCTCCCCCTTTGGGGGACAGAAGGCTACGCCAGAGACACCAATTCATCTGCAGCAGGGGTAGAATANCCTCTAAGCACACAGGGCTCCCAAAGTGATTCCACGGGGGAAGCAGAACGGGCCACCACTGGGTGTCAGTCCCACACCAGGACACAAGTTCATCACCATGGATGCTCTCTAAACCCTAAGCCTTACCATCATAGGTCCCAAGGACATGGACACCTGGCCCAAGGTCCACCAGCCCTGTTGTCTGCCTCCCTGGAAGGCTTCTACAAGTGGGCTCCCAGGTGACCCCTTTGCCACCCACCCACTTCACCAGCATAACTGGAGGAGAGGAAAGCAGTGTGGACCATTCAATCCCTGAAGGTCAAAAGACAGCATGAAAAAAAAAAGTCAGCAAAGGAAGTCCAAGGGTCCGGGAGGAGAAACCACAGAGTGAGCCGGCAGGCCAGCAGGGGACAGCTGGTGGCTGCTGGCACCTATGTACTACCGTCTCACACAGCCATCCCACTGTGAATGAAGCTGCTGGGTGCTGCGACCAGGCCAAGGTACGAGCTTTGTGTCTGTCACCCTAAAGNCCTCCACGGCCAGCATCCAGTTTGCTGAAACATGACTGCTACACCAAATGGAATTACTGGTTTTATAAAGAAATGAAGGCCATAACATTTCTGCTACCTAACAAAAAANGGCGGTGGGGGCAGACAGGTGGCCCCACCAACACAGCGCAGCGCACTCGTCCTTCACTAGCGGCACGCACCAATGCCCCTGCGCTGGCTATCTCGGGCCCTCCCCCCATGGGCTTATCTCCCTCTTGCAGGCAAAGTATGAAAATGACAGTTTAAGATAACATAACGGAGCCCATCTTTCTTCTGAGATAAGATTTTCAAACCTGGAGTCACTGCACATCTGTGGGCCGGTGAATTAAATATAAAAAGAGCCGCCAGGGCTGGAGCTGGGCACGTCCTGCGGCTCCCTGAGTCACTGGGGCTCCTGAGTAAAGCCTGCTTCTCACAGGAGCCTCGTTTATTTCTCCAGAACCTAATTGAGTTTTGCTGTTTCTATATTGTCTATTTTCCAAGCTGCCTTGGATTTACATTTGTAAACAAGCAGGCAGACACCTCCAACCAGACTTAATGAGCTGTGTGTTCGCTCCTCTGCCACGGCTGCTCTGCAAACCCACGCTTCAGCACAGGCTGGATGTGGCCCGTGGGGCTCCTGGACTTAAAACCAGGCTGGGCTTTGAGGAATGGAAAAATCCCCTAATAAGATGGCAGAGATCTTGGTCTCGGCCTCGCAAAGGCCTCCTACAACCAGTCCGGCACTATCGATTTTAGCAGGATAATCACCCACCCTTTGGGGTACCCTCAAGGGAGGTGCAGTGAGCATGCTGCCATCTCTGAAGGGTTCCCTACTGGCTCACCTCCCCAGGACAGGTGCCTGACCTTACATGCCTAGATGCCCCTGTCCACCGACCCCTCAGCCTCTCAGTTCTCAATGAAAGCCTCTGGAGAGTCCAGGCAGGACCATGCNGAGCCAGCCCAACCGCCTGCCCTCATTGGTCAGGTAGGGGCAGTAACAAGAGCAGACTGCCCAGTCCCTCTGCTCAGGCACCTTGAAACGATGTCACTGTACTCAGAAGAAATGCTTTCCTCATTCTGCTGTCTCTGAGCTACACAGAAAGTTCAAGCTAGCTCTTGTCTCTCTCTGATGGGCAGTTCTGGGGCTGGAACTCTAAGTCAGACCCTCTAGCACCTAGTCACTCCGTTTGAGGGTNGTCACAGGATGACCCGTGGACAAGCCTGAGAAGACTGGTGATTCCAAGCTCCCATCAGAACCCAGGCAGTGAATGCCTGCCACCAACACAGGGGCAGTGGCCAAAGTCAGGCTGGAAGCCCCACTCACCCAAATTTTGGTTTCCTACGAAGTGTGGGATGTCCACAGTGAGGCTACCCTCCTGCTCTAGCCGGGGAAATCAGCGCTGGAGAAATGACACAAAACCAGGAGAACTAGGTGAAGCNGCTGGGAATCTTACCCACATTGGCCAAGGTCAGGTGCAGCCAGCCCTTCACCACTGTGTGGACGCCAATGGGCTTGATGCTGCCGAAGTCAGCTACATCACCGCTCACCACCATTGTTTCCTGTTCATACTCAGTGGCCATGACCTCCAATTCATGTGAGACCTGAACAGCTGGTCGCCCTTGGCGGAGGAGGTGCTGCAGAGGGAANAGAGGCCGTGGTGAGCATCTGGGGTCTAGCCACTGCCACCCCCAATGGTCTGTAGAGGACAGCTCCTGACCCACCCAGAGAAGCCTTGGAGGGGGAGGAAGGCAGGCAGGTCTGTGAAAGGCACCAGCAACAGGGCTCTAGTCACCTGCCACACAGAAGGGGAGATGAGGCAAGAGGCCAACTTCTCAGAAACATCAGCTTTAACAAAGCATAGCCCAGTCTGCCCACTGAATAAACACTGGGTGGCACTGTGGTGCACCAGAGACCTGCCAGCTGCCTGGTAGGAGCCAGCCTCCAAAGGGAAGAAATACAGGCAACAGAACAAGGCAGGCACTGGCCAAGCCCCTCTCTGGGTGAAACTGGGATTTCACAGCAACGGTGACACAGGGACCTGGAGGGGAGCCAGGCCAAGGTGCACACAGCAGAGCCCACAAGGACAGGACCAAGGCTTCAGTGTGGCTCAAGGAGAGGCCAGACAGGGTCATGGGATATGGGGACCTCTGGACCTGGGCTGAGGCAGCATGAAGCCCTNTGTGCCAGTGAGGNGGGTAGCTCAAAGGCCTGCCCCAGGGCAGCATCAGCAGGGCTGTCTTGAGCATGTCTCTCCAGCTGTCATCTTCAGGCTTCTGCCTGAGCCCATGCAAGGCTGGGGCACTAGGGATGGACTCACAGGCTCCAAGCCAGCTTGGACCTCATCAACTATGTGCCCTGGAGCTTCCTCCTACCAGACAGGAGTATGGAACCAGACTACAGGCCAAGCTTCTCTAACCCTTGGGTATCTCCCACAGAAGTGAGAGCACCTTCTCTAGGAGTGAAGACACCACACTGGGCAGCTCCGCACTTCGAAGGCTGCCAGCCCAGTGACAACTGCACATCACAACAAGTGCACGTGCGTCCATGGTTCAAGAGGGCCTGGTACCGGAAAATAGGACAAGGCCTTTGGAGAATGACCCAGAAATAAAGAAAAACATCTAGCATTTGCAAGAAGCAAGATGTGAACAGAACAAGGTGTCGGGTGCCTATCACAGTGGAAGGCTGATTGCAACGATGGCACCTCTGGAGGGAAGGGTGTGGCCGCTGAGAGCCCATCAGGAGGAGCTGGCCTCACAGGCCCCAGCTGCTCTGTGTATCTGAAGCCCCCACTCCATTGCTTCTAATGTGACATCAGGGCACTCAGAGGCAAAGAGCAGGGGCATTAGGGTAGGGACTGTCCAGAATCCCAGTTGTGATGGTTATCAGTGATTGTGAACTTGTCTCCACTGGAAACGGGTTAACAAGAGGTCACCTCAAAGTGGCCAAGGGCTTCCTTGAAAGAAGCATGGAGGCTATTAGGTCTCCAGCCACACANGTGCCCTTAAGCCCAACTTGGATTCTTCTTTGCCTTTTAACTTTAAAACTTAAGTGGAGAGGCCAGAGAGGTGGCTCAGCAGTTATGAGCATTTGCTGCTCCTCCAGTTCAGTTCCCAGCACCCACAAGCAGCTCACAGCAGAGCTGCCCGTAACTGTGGCTTCAGGGGACTGACTGCCCTCTTCTGGCCTCTGTGGGTACCTGCAGGCATGTACACGCGTGCGCACACGANGCAGAGCCCCCCACACCACGCTTGTGAGGCCCCTTATATCCTTCCCAACTCCTCTCTGCTGCAGACTCTGCCTCCAGCATCCACAAACCATCCCTACCCGAGGAGCATCATCCTCACAAAGGACACCAAGGCCCGGGATGCTGAGTAACAAGGTGGTCAGTGGAGGCAGGACAAGTTAAGAGAGGGAGAAAAGGAAGAGGGAGAGGCTGGCACAGCCTCAGAGAGGAGAGGTGCCGTTTGGGGGTCAGGAACACAGAGACAGGAGGTGACAGCTGGAATCCATGGGTCTCGGTGCCCAGCAACCACCTGAGAACAAGGTAGACTGGTGGACAATGTGGCTGGGATGGAGGAGGGATCAGCATCTGTCATGATGACACAGGGTTGAGGCCAGCCCAGGAATGTTCANGGTGATCTTAAGCTGATCCTCTGGGGTCCACGTCACCATAGAGAGAGGAAGGTGGGGAGAAAGGCCAGGGAAGAGTGATGGATCTCAGTGTCTGCACNGGAAAAGGGTGGGAGACACAANTGGAAGATTCTACCTAAAATCAGAGCAAACAATTCAGAGGCTTGGGTGTAGCTCAACAGCAGAGTGCTTGTCGGTCATGTACAAGGTCCTGGGTTCAATTCTCAGTATAGGAAGGGAAAAAGAAATGCATTACTNCCAATAGGAACCAGGTCACTCCACACACCTCAGTCCTTTTTCCCCCCTCTGAGGGGCCAGCTAAGAGCACCATAGAGGACAGGCAACTAGTACCTACTCTTAGACAACCTACATCATCGCTTTGGAAGAGTCAGAAGGTGGCATTGCCAGGCAGGTCAGTATGGGAGCAAAAGCTCACCAAGAAACATATGGCTGTAGAATTCAGCCTCCATGGAGAAGGCTGTCCCCTCAGAGGGCAGAGAACACTGCACTGTTCGTCATTAGCGAACAAGAAGTTGGCACGATCTGGTGCTGGGCTGTGACCCTACCGTTGGGGACAGGCTAAATGGTGACTTGTCCCACAGCACTGCAGTGCCCTGCCCATCCCTTCGGTGGGCCNCTACCTTCATCTGGACGCCAGCAGACCCAATGAGGAGCAAAGAGTCTCCGTCCCAGACGTCGACTTGCAGCGTCTGAGCAGCCAGGTAGTGGGAGAACCAGCGCTGCTCGCCTGGCTTCAGGAACCCNGGATCCACCATGTACCTCATCTGGAAGCCGGGAGAGCCTGAACAGAGAAAGCCCAAGTGAGTCTACAAGTAATTGGAGCTATTTATCATCTTTACGTGGTGGAGATATTTCTGCTCTGGTCATGATTACTAATTTCTGCTTCCGTCACAGTGACAGTTAATAAACACATTAATCAAAAACATCATAAAATATCCAAATTAACAAAGCAAAGAGTCTGTTCAAGAGACTGTACTCCTTTCCAGTGTGCACAATAAGCTCCCAAAATAAGACTTATGGATTCCATCGAGTCCTGATGATGGATGGGGACGACGCCCCATGAGGCTCACCAGGGAGTTTATTATTCTATACACAGAACTTAAGAAGAGAGCAGTCAAGGTTGGGTCACATGTGCATGTACACACACACACACACACACACACACACACACACGAAGATATTTTGAACCTGCCCCTGCTAGGCTACCTCAGGGTAGGACATCAGCCCTGAGAAACCCCAGGTGCCTCTCTGAGGTTGCACCCACCAATCAAGATGACTAACATGGTAGCTAGACTGCGGTCTCTGCCTTCATCTTCCTGAAGAGACACGATCATTAATTCTGAATCGACAAAACTGACACTGAGATCATCGTTAGTTAAAGTGCATGGGAGCTGCAAGGCCCAGAGACACTCAAAGCGGCATTTTTCCCTCCTATCAATAGCGCCAACGATAGCTATGAAACCACAGTGAGCAGAGCCCTCACCTCCAGAGAGGAGGGAGCGTGTGCCCAGCTCCTCATGGGTCACCCCTCCCCTCATGTCTCAGCTGCACGGGGTGCACAGANCAACATCCTATCCGATGTCACGACAGACGGCACCCTNTCAGCGGAGGAAGTGTATGCGGTGTGAGATGGCTCAGCCTATGATGCTGGGCTCCAGCCCTGAGAAACAGGGAATGGAAAATGGGTGGTCTGGGGTGGACCCCAGGCGTGTGTGATGAGGCCTGGCTTAGGTCATCTCTCAGGGTGGAAAAGGAAGAGAGGAACCAGGACAAAGACCTAGGAGGCGCTAAGTGAAAACCATCACACAGAAGACAGGTATGCCCCACTGCGGCATCTCAGAAGGGGACCAGACAAAGTCAGCACCTAGCCTGGCCTGGCCCTGTGGCCAGTCCTGAGTCCTCAGCTCAGGACCATTCACAGACAAGAGCCTGGCCAGATTCTCATGCCTCTCAGAGACACACAGGCTCTGAAGCAGCCCTGTGAGCACCAAAGCCTGGGCTTACCACACAAGTGTCAGACCAAGGCTGCAGAGCAGTACCAGCCCTCAGCAAGACCTCTATGGAATGACTGCCCCAGAGACACATGAGGCACATGTCTCCACCACATGCTACCTCAGCTTCTCCTGGGCACATGCCCACCCGTCTCCCTGGGCCACCCTGAGTCTAGTATGTCCCAGGCTGGACCCTCGAGTCTCCAGCCAGCCCCTACCAACACTGGGCTGGCTCCCCTGCTCCATCATCATTATATTCACCAGCTGCCAGGCCCCTTCAACGCCACCACCAAGTCACTCTCTCAGCAAACACTGGCTATGCCATGCCAGATGTCAGGCCCTGTACAAGGAATGTGAAGAAACAGGANACACAGGACCTATGCCTATGTGGCACTTAGGTGGAGGATTTGCCACTNANCACAGAGCCAGAGCAGCAGGCCTGGGACTGCTTATTGTGGCATCTGCTGGCCATTCATAACAAGCTGGCCACTTCTTCACACTGTGGGCACAGCCCACTGTGCTCCTGACCAACCAAGACCAACAGCTCTTTGGTGGCCATGCCTGGAACTGCTACAGAAGAACCTTTGAGAGTCCTGTGTCATCCCTGAGGGCTCAGAGGCTGTGATGCCACCAGCCACATTGAAAGAGCATTCACAGGCAGGGGTACTGTCCTCCCCAAGTCGCAGCCCTCGACCTTCATCCTCCATGCCCTTTCTGGCTACACCCTTGTGGCCTCCTCATCCAGCCATACACACAGGCCCACGCCTTGGTGGACACTTCTGATTCTGGTGGGTTTCCTGATTCAACCATCCCTTCACAATTCACAATGCCTCCTGCCCTGGACAGGCGTTCACAGCTCCATCAAGTGAGACTTTTCCATCTAGATGACATCCAAAGCTCAGAATGAGCTGCTGCAGCTGTGAATTCCTAGACACCAAGTAAGGCAGAAATGCAGGGGCACACAGGGGTGGGGGGGGCATAGGAAGCGTGACAATGACACATACCTCTTTCTACTCAAGGGCAGATCTAGCAGCCCACAGAAAAGGGAGGACCCAGTACCCCAGGGTCTACCTACCCCACAGGCAATGGCAGGAAAACACCAAGCACTGCACCCCAGAAAGAGAATGGGAATACATTCAGACATCAGGAAAACAGGGCTACATTAAGCCACAAAGAAAACCTAAGTACATCCCATAAAGTAGAAATAATACAACTCTGATCTCTGAATACTACATCATAAAACTGGAAATCATTAATAAAAATTTAATCAAAACAAATTCACAACCTAATGCTAAGTGACTATGTCAAAGGGCACACAACAAAGTTTTCTAGAAAGCCTGATTTGGTGGCACACATGTGTCATCCCAGCACTGGGGAGGTGGAAACAGTAGGATCAGGAGTTCAAGGCCACCCTGGGCTACGTAGTGAGTTCAAGGTTAGCTTGGGCTACATGAGATCCTTGCGGAAGGAGGAGGTTTCTAGAAGAACAANGAAAGCAAGACTTCCCAGAGTGAATGAGACACAATACAATCATCAAAGAAAAATTCATAGCCCTGCATACCATATATCTACAAAGCCAGAAGCTCTAAGAAAAATGAAGTGAGCCGAGAAAACTGGGAAATTAATGATCAAAAATATCAAAAAGAGGGGCTGGAGAGATGGCTCAGAAGTTAAGAGCACTGGCTGCTCTTGTGGAGGACCAGGTTTGGTTCCCAGCACCTACATGGTGACTCATAACTGCCTATGACTCTGGTTCCAGGGGACCCGATGCCTTCTTCTGGCACTACATACACATGGTGCACATATATACACAGGCAAAACACTCATACACACACACACACACACACACAAACACCTGTCTCTTATACACATCTAGATGTGTAAATAGCCACAGCCCTAAGAGGCAAGGCTGAGTCCGTACTTTGTTCCCTTGTATTCTGTGATTCTCATGTACCATATCTTAATGATTTATCTCTTGAAGAACATTTGGGCTTTTCCAACTTTCCCATTGGGATTAAAGCTTCTGCAAACATTGTGTATGGTTTTTCAAATGCCCAGCAATGCAGGATTTGTTTCAGTTAAGTTTATTCTTAGGCTGATACATAAGAACATAATTATGTATGTATGAATTACATGCAAATACAAAAACACGTAAATAACAAATGCCATCTTGAGCAAAAAGAACTAGAACTAACCGCACCACCAGACACCAAAATACACAATGAAGCCACAGTGACAGAGGAGAGTATGTACTGCCCAAGACACACAGTCCAGGAGAACAGGATGAAGTGCCCCAAATAACCACATCCAACCACAGTCAACTGAGTTTTGTTTCCTCTCCTTATTTCAGTTATTTTGCGTTAGAGCTAGTTTATGACCTAAAACGTGATGGGTTTTATACAAAGTTCCATGGCTGCTGAGAAGACTGTGNGCTTGGTCTGTAAATGTGTGTGGTTTAGTTTAACTCTGAAGTTTATTCATTTTGAGTCTGGATGGCCGGTCTGTTGAATCTGGACTTCTGGAGTTGTCCACTGTCACCTTCCAGGACCTGTCTGTCTTTTTACCTCCATTAATGTTTGTGCTTGCGAAACCCAGAGCCCCAGTGTTTGGTGCACAAATATTTACAACTGTTGCATCTTCTTGGTTTGTGGGCAGAAACTTCATCTCTTCTAATTGTAGTTTGATGCCTAATTCATTAGATATAAAACTGGCTACTCTGGCTACTTTTGGGCTTCTATTCCCTTCATAGACTGATGTCCACCTTTTGACTATCAGTCTGTGGGTGCCTTTGCCAGTGAGGTGTGGTGTTTGAGACAACAAACAGATACTGCTTTTTAATCTGATCATGTTATCTTTTAATCAGAGATTTAATATACTAAGTTTATTCAATGAAGGCTGTTTATTCCCATGATCTGCTGGCTGTTTCTCTGGTTAGTTATTTCTCCCCTATTCATTCCAGGGCCTTGACGGTTTACTCTGTGAGGAGTGATGGGCTCTTTCTTAGCTCTCTTCTGCTCTTCAGTGTCCCATGTGAAATTTCCTCTTTCCTGTGCTGTCTTGGTTGAGATCATCTTTCCTCCCCTGTGTTTTCTATTTGTATGTACCGTGTGCAGTGCTGGCTTCAGAGCCATGGGCTGCTTTGGTCTGTGAAAGGTCTTCATTTTGTCCCGTCTTTATCCCGCTGTCAATTCTAAAAGGCAACTTTGCTGGATATGGCAATCTTGGTGCCAGCTGCCTCCTCACGGGGCTTGAAACACATCACACTCCAGGCTGTCGGTAAACTTAAGAGTTAGGGCCAAAGAGCTGAGGGAACTAACGTGCCCAGGAAGCATCGCCAATGNCACCCTCCTCCCGGCCTTGAGCCTCCATGTGGAGTGACTTCCTTGGCTTCTCCACTCTTGCTCCTCAGGAAGGGGCAGCCCATCCAGCAGGGGGCAGGGAGAGGAACAAGGTTGTCCCACTCTCCTAATCCAGNCCTGCTGTAGGAGGAGCAGAGGCTGGAGTCTAAGAGGGCTCAGGCGAGCAGAAAGGCTGCGCTTGACCACAGGTTGCTGGGCTGCTGTTACAGCTGACCCTTCCACCATAGCCGTCCAAGCACTACAGAGGTGGAAGCCAGAGGCACAGCTGGCTCTCGGACTGCATGTTCCCATAACTGCTATGTCATAAATGAACACAAAGGAAAGAGATGTTTTGATCTGTACCGTCTGGCACCATTAATTCTGACCTTGGAAAGAAACAGGGAGCTCTGCCTCTGGTGCCTGCGATCCCCAGGGTGACCACCNGGCAGAGCCTTCCCGCTCTGTTTCCAAGGCATTTATGTTCACCCTCCTGTTANGTTCCTTTTGCTTGTATCAGGCTTTGTCCTGTCCGTCCCCATGCTTCCTGAGCTGAACAACTGGACAAGTCTTCTGAAGGACACTCTCTTTCCCAGCACAGGCCTCAGCCTGAACCTCAGCTTGCCCATCAGCCTGCACCTCAGCCAGCACCTCAGCCCGCCCATCAGCCTGCCCATCAGCCTGCACCTCAGCCTGCACCTCAGCCTGCACCTCAGCCAGCACCTCAGCCCAGCACCTCAGCCCACACATCAGCCTGAGAGCACAGTTCACTTCAATCATGTTAAGTCCTCACATGTGGCATTATCTGTTGTTCTGTTTAAAATCATTGGCCACTTCTCACATGATTTCTTCACTGACTCATCACTAGGAGTGTGTTTTAATTTTTCTAATCAGTTAAGAGAGTCTGGGGAAGGAGAAAGAGTGGCAGATTTCTGACCGAGTGGCATTAGTGGCAGAGAACATAACATTTGGTGTAATGATGTTTAGGTTAGCACACAACTCGAACAGAAGCTGCAGCATCTTTGCACACGCCATCATTGTGCTTTGCTCTTGTTCCTCACGAGTTCTACGAGAACCTTTTCAGGCTGCATTTTTTTCCAGCCATACTCACNGGTGAGTTTCTGACTGAGAGGTGTGTGGGACTCACCTGTGCTGGAGGGCCTACCCTTCCCCAGTCGGGCTGCATGCATGAGCTCCTCTCAAATGGGAGTCATCTCCCTTAGACACGATGCCCCATACCGTTTCACCCTCCTGAACCCCTAAGCCACGTCTGCCTGTCTCTGAGTTCTGGTGCTGATGTTGTGAAGTTGCTTCTCCTGGGGTTGGAATTTGAGTGCAGTGTCCCCATCACTGTCCACCTCAAGTGACAGCAGCAGTTCAGACCCCATCGTGGTGTCATGAGCTGTGACACTGAACAAAGATGGGAAAATGCATCAGATCTGTTTCTGGCCCGTGTGGTTTAAACCCATTAGTGTACAATGAAACCAGGAGCAGTAAGCCACTGCCCACCAGGAGGACACCAAAACACCANGTCACTGTTTATCCTGCCTGTCCCAAGTGAACCACATCTCACAGCTGGTGAGATGCACAGATCATGGGAGCATTTGCTTGTCAAGCAAAGGTATCCAAAGCAGACCGTAACTCTTGTGCCTTCTCCAGAGAAACACTCACCCACATGCAGTGGGCACAGTCTGTGGCCCCAGTGCCATTGAAAAAGCCCATGCCCAGTGGGCACAGTCAGTGAACACAGCACCACTGAGAAAGCCCATGTCCAGTGGGCACAGTCTGTGGCCACAGTGCCTTCAAGAGAGGAGGCCAAGGCTGCAAAGAAGGTGTCACATCACAGCCATAAAATCTCTTGTAAAAACCAGAGACCTGCAACCAATCCCATGCCTGTACCTCANCCCCAGGGCCCAGGAAAGGAGGGAGCAGAAAGCATCCTGTGAGCCACTGCCATGGGACAGAAAGCAAGTCCAGACTGTCATGGAAGCTTACAGAACAGCACGGTTCACAGTGAGGAAAGAGACTGGCCTCACTACAGANAGCACAGCTGACAAGTGAAGGCTCCACCCACCATAGCAAGGGGACTCCATCTCTGTTTCTGTCTTTAACTACAATTATTGTGTGTGTGTATGTGTGTGTGTGTATGTGTATATGTGTGTGTGCATGCCCACGCGTGCGTACACGCACACATGTCACAGCGCACATGTAGAGGTGAGAGAACAACTTGCAGGAATCGGTTCTCTCCTTCCACCATGGGGGTCCTAGGGAACCAACTCAGGTCTTCAGGCTTGGCACAAAGCACCTTTACCCACTGAGCCACCTCACAACCTGAGACCTCACTTCTGAGCAAATGATGTTTTGAACTATGAACATTTGCAACAACTATAACATTGGCAAGATAGCTAATAGTATTAGGGAACTATTTTTAATTCTTAGATGGGATTATACTGACCCCATCATTTATGTTTTTCAAAAACTGAGTTGCGGGGGCACTATGTAAGGAAATACTTGTAAAATGGGATTCACATCCACATAAGGCTGACTCCAGATCCTGGGCAAAGCACAGCTGGCCAGCCATGGAGCTTGGTCCTATACACACCCATCACACCATTCTGCACATATGACAAACTGTGCACAATACACCTCTCTTAAGAATAACATTTANGGGCCTGAAGAGGTGGCCNTGCAGTTAGGACCACTTGCTGCTTTTGCAAAGAGATTGTTTCCCAGGCCCCACATTGGACAGCTNGCAACCACTGTGACTCCAACCCCAGGAGATCTCTTCTGGCCTCCATGGACACTCATATGCACACAGATAGACAGACACACACACAGAGACAGGCACCTATACAGGCACACACACACAAATAAAAAGAAAAGGAATTATAAAATAAGAGCCCCACACAAAGTGTAGCACAGGCATTCTTGTAGCCACCACTTACCAGCATTAAAGGAGCCGTCTTTATTAATGGGGATGAGGACATGGGACAGGGAGCCGGAGCTGCTCTTGCCTGTCCCATCCAGCTTGACCAGCTGCAGGCGTGGCGTGGTCTCAGGTGGGAAACGATAAAACTGGAAGGTGAAATACACAGTCTGTGGCCATGGTGCTCCTGGGCAGTCCTGGGCCGTTCTGAACACAACAACAGGGAACTTATCAGACATCCACAGAGAAGCTCCCAGGGNGTGACGTGCACTGCGATCACCGCCAAGAACAGCTTTGTCCTCTCAGAGGACGGGAGGGTGGCTATTCCAGGTGCCATGACCTCCCGGCTGGAGGTGCTGCTCTTGGCAACANTGGAGCCTGAGAATGGGCACACACGGGACGGGTTTTAATTAGCCCAGAAGACTGCACAAAGCAGGGCTTCCGGCATTTACAAAGGATATAGCCAGGCATATTACAAAGGATATGGCTTACAAAAGCCAGAATAACATAAAAACAGATGGTCGGTCTGGGGCCAGCATGAGAAAAACAATGTTCAAGATGAAGGTAACTGATTACTGACTCAGTTGTNGTAGTCTGAATGACATGGCCCCCCGTAAGCTCATAGGGAGTGGCACTATTAGGAGGTGTGGCCTTGTTGGAGTAGGTGTGACCTTGTTGGAGGAAGTGTGTCACTGTGGGGTGGGCTCTGAGATCTCATATATGCTCAAGCCTCATCCAGTGTCTCAGACCACTTCCTGTTGCCTACAAGGTCAAGATGTAAGAACTCTCAGCTACCTCTCCAGCACCATGTCTGCCTGCACACCACCATACTTCCCGTCATGATGACAATGGACTGAACTTCTAAACTGTAAGCCACGCAGCTGAATGTTTTCCTTTATAAGAGTTGCCATGGTCATGGTGTCTCTTCACAGCAACAGAAACACTAACTATCAGACAGTCATTATACACCATATACCCATATCAGATTACCAACCACCCCCTAAATGCACACAATTACTACATGTATCAGTTAACTCAGAAAACAGAGGGCCCTGTTCCAGCTGGCAAAGCCTGAACAGAGAGCATGCCGGGAGTCAGCCCTTCGGCATGAGG
>LZPO01017291.1:744147-758220 GCA_001675575.1 Neotoma lepida | reverse complement strand
GTCAAGGTTAACCGATCACTCTGTATTTTATACAGCAACCTCATCTGTGAGTTACAAAGCAATGAGGAAGAAATCACAAATTTTATGAGCAGGCCAGTACCACAGAGACACCTGATGTCTGAGGCTTGAACACCAAATGCCAAGCGGTGAGGCAAGACATCACATTCCTGTTTGGTCTCAGACTCAGAATGGTAGCAAATGTCTGAGGTGGGTAGTCAGTCAGGCAAAACCTACCGCTCCCATCCCCTCTCATCCCACAGCCCACATCACAAAGAACACCCCAAGGCCCTGTCACCCAAACAACCAAACATCAGACTTCCTTCCCATGAGGAGGTGATGAGCTTGTGTGGAAGAGGAAAGCAGGAAAGGGTGGGTACACTTACTGTCTGGAGCTGGGGAACCTGCAGGGACTGAGGGNTGTCCAGGGGCTGAGGAGGGGGCTTGGAAGAGCTGCGTGGAGCCAGAGACTGTGAGGAGGCCGCCAGCTGGGAAAGCGACAGCTGCAAGGCAAGAGTTCTTGGGTGAAATTCTCCGAGCATGCAGTCGATGCACGGAGCCTCAGGCACACAGAAGCACACACATGCACAGNCCCCGTGGCAGAGGAAGACGACTCCCCTGTATCACCAGCGGGAGTGATGCCAGCACTCTCTGGGCCAGCGGCTGCTCTGAAGTCCAGAGCCCTTCAAGTCCCCTTAATTCATAATTAGAAGGAGGCCTGGTGCTGTGATTCCTCGAGCATCACAGTTTGAATCAGAACAGCCACAGTGGAAAAGTGGGTGAGGAGGGGGGCTCCTGCTGCAAGACCAGATGCTAGCACAGCCTCTGGATTTGCTCCTATCCTTGCAGTGGGCACCTCCAAGGCTCTGTCTGGCTCCCTGTCCACCGACTCTCCCCACCAAGGCAGTAACCACACTAGGTGGNCAACAGGAAGTCTGGAGACAGAATCTCCACCCCCATTTCCTCAGAGAAGATCTGCCTCAGTCTCCTCACCTGTCAGGATAACAATGGCCTCAACCGCTGGGCTACTGTGAGAACTACACGTACATTCAGTGTACTACGCCATCTACAAAAGTTTATGTTCACGAGTGGAAAATGAATGCAACTATCAAAAGGTAGGGGGTGAGGTGGGGCTCTGGGCTGCACTAGAGCATGTGTCTCTAGNCACAGTAGAACTCTGGTTTCCAGTGCACACTTCTGAGGGATGATGGCTACCAGCAAGGATAGCTAGGTCCAGAGGAGGGCTCAGCAGGATGAGGGCAGGAGCAGTGTGCACTGGGCAGTATCCTTGGGGCATGAGAAGGGTTTTTAGGGTCCATTCAGCCTCCTTCAGACTACTAGGCCAGCAGGAAGCAAGAAGTGGCCCACAGACTGTACCTTGGATCTGTCTTCCCTAAAATTCGGTTTTTCAGGATGATGCTGTAAGTCTTGCAGCCAAAGTCACCCAGGGCCAGGGGACATGAGCCTCTAGCCTGTTCAGCTGTCAATGACAGGAAGAACTGTTCTTTTTGCATAGGAAGTTCTAAGCTATGGAGGTGAATACCATCTGATAGGTGGCTGGATGTCCTGCTTCAGTCAGCTGTGGCCCAAAATCTGCCAACACCAAGTGCTTGGCCCATAGGCCAGCTGCTGCCTGGTGCCTGTGCCACTCTGGGAGGGGTGACGGCCAGGCTCCATTGTCTCAGGGAGTCAATGGCACTGACTCAACAAGCCTCACCACTGGGAGACTGTGANATTTTAAGTGTAGATGGCAAGATCCAGGATCACTAACTGGACAAGAGGCCACCAGAATGGCAGATGGACCTAGTTGAGGCAGGCTGCAGGACAGGGCAGGGTGCACCAAAGACACTCCCAGCCCNGACANCCAAATGAAGTCCTTAGACCCCAAACCCTGTNGCCCCTTATTCTAGAATNTGTGAGAGGCCCCCTTGAGCCTGGACTTACCCCTGGTCCCACAGGAGAGTCCTGGATTGCAGCAAGATCCTGGGCTGCTGGTACTGGTGTGCCTGGGGGTGGGCGGGAGCACAAGGGCCATAAGTGTCTTCAGGGCCCNGAGTCCAGACGCCAGTCCAGCTGGGCCCACTATGCTTCTCTATCCCATCTATAACTGGCTGTTTGCATAAACTGTGGCCAACACAGCTCCTCTGAGCCTGGAGACTGGAAGCAAGGCTGCCTCCTCACACCCACTCTGCCTGCTTCCTTCCTTCTGCAGCAAGCTGCCCTGCTAAGTGTGGGCCAAGTGAGACAGGACACTCTGGTTCCCAGATACTCGAGCTCTCTGACACAACACTCCACATCCACCGCTCTGAGAGTGCCCAGCTCTGAGGTATGCCTGACTTAGTGGCCACGGCTGCGAGCTGCCTGGTGATCCCAACACCATCTCCTGAACACAGCCCAATCCCCAGGCTCTCCTCACTCATGGTGCAGGTGTGCCTTTGGGAAGTCTACCCAGTAGTCAAGGCCAGACCTCCATTAAGTTTCCCAGAGCAAGGGGGCTGAGAACAGCTGTGACCCTTCAGAGGCCAATGCAGTGTCCAATGGCCCAAGAGGCCCTCTGCAGAGTGACAACCTCCTCTATTGGGGCCACTGCCCTGGAGTAGCAAACAGTCAGGGCAGGAGTGAGGCAGAGGCTGGTCTGTGCGGATCATCACAGCCACGTCCCATCTTACAGTCACTTCACGCATGCCACCAATGGCCTTCGCCTCCATGGTCACAACTTCCTGTCAATATGAGGGGCTGTCCCAATGAGACTCCAGCCCATCTGACAGGGAGGGCCACCTCTGCCTGCCCCCAGAGATGAGGGTATAGCCAAAATGATATGTGAACCTTGCATATTCCTGTGGAGTGGCCTGACTGTTGTCCCTGAGATCACAGCCCCATCTCCAGTCCATTTGCCTGGACCACTGCAGTCCCCAGTGATGGGACACTGCCCACTTCTAGGGGACCTTATCTCCTCTATTGGACTTTGATTTCTGGAAATATCCTGCCCTCTCCCCCAGGGCCTTGTCCAACCCTCATGGGGCCGACAAGAGATGCCAGGCACTCACATAGCTCTCTTCCTCCCATGGGGTCCCTGCTATCCAAGTTTCCACACAGCCCGCAACTGACATGAATGAATCTCATACTTCCCAAGGTCCCCTGGGGACCCCACAGCAGACAGCACNGAGCAAAACAGCCCAGTGTCCCTGCCTCTGTGCCACCTGCATGGACAATGCCTCCTGCTGCATTCTGGGTAAAAACAAAAATAAGATCAGCACACTTGCTACTAAGGAGAAAACCCAGAACATACTGCTTGAGCCCCATACTGCAATGGTCTTCAGACCACACATTGCCTAGCCTCTTCTGGCTGCTTTCCGGAGGGTCCCTTAAGAGATGCTATAGTTTGTCCCAGGCCCCATGAGGGTCTGGTGGAGGCCTTGTGAGCTCTCACTGGTGGGGACAAGATGGCAGGGAGTTCCAGGAATGGAAGCCCCCAAAAAGGGCTTCTGCCTCAGGAGACCCAGATGCCCAGCCTGGCCGGTACAGCTCATATCCCAGCTGCCCCCGGGTCATGCCCCACCTGGGAAGTGTCCACCTACCCANCCACTGTCTCCTAACATGTCAACCAACAGGGTTCCCAATGACCCAGACACTCACGGCCAAGGAGTCTGTGATCTGAGCAGCCAGCGGCTTTGCTTTGAGGAAGCCAGAAGACAAGGCCAGCTGGCTGTTTCCACAGGACAACCTCAGCTCTCTGGAGGCAAATGTGGGTGCTGCCACCCAGCTGGCTGCCACAGGGTGCCTGGCCCAGATCCCCAGACCACCTTCTGCAGCTCTTTCCTCCTAAAACAGCCTAAAGATGAAACGGGAAAAACCTACTTTGTTCCACCCTAAATGGGGACTTAGAAAACTCTACAGGCTGATTTTATAAAGAGGAAAAATTGCAGGAGATGGCTCCATTATCCTTAGCTAAGAGAAAGCCGGCACTTAGGCACGGGTCCGTGTGCATCCTCCGGGCGAGGGAAAGCTCGCTGGCTGGAGGCAACACCACCGGGGCCCATTACCGCTTCTCCCCCACAGGCTCAAATTTGGGTATTGTATGGTATGTTTCTTCAGGTAATTCTTTATATTGTGACTTACCATGCAATTTTACCTTCTGTAGAGCTAAAACAGCCTTTAAAAGGCTCTGTCTGGCCTCTTAGGACACCTGCTGTGAACCCAGGCTGTGAGGGCCCAACCCACACCCCAAGAGAAACACAGGCTGGAAAGAAATACATCCAGACCAAGAGATGCTCATTTTCCAATCTTTCCCTCTTAGCGTCTCATCCCTACCATGGCCCCACAGGAANGGTGTGTCTCATGGGAAGACCCACTTCTGCTATGGCACACAACTGGGCAGGAACCCCTGGGCAACACACCGGACCCCAGGACAGCACGTCTATGTGCCCATGTCTGCCTGCAGAATGTCCAAGTGCACACCACATGCCCCTGAACCAATACCAGCATGCTCATGTACAGGGAGGAGCCCCTAGGGCAAAGAGGAAAGCTGGTGTGTTGAACATTCAAGGGCAGCTAGGTGGGTTTTCAG
Organism: Neotoma lepida; assembly: GCA_001675575.1. Lineage (NCBI taxonomy): Eukaryota > Metazoa > Chordata > Mammalia > Rodentia > Cricetidae > Neotoma > Neotoma lepida. The sequence goes on along the minus strand of LZPO01017291.1, from coordinate 753,656 downwards.
TGAGAAGAGCCAGTGACCAGACAAACAGCACAAGTCTGTCCTATCTACTGATCCCATCTCCTGAGGGGAGAGGCAGGAGAGCAACCATGTGTGGCTGGCTGGCCTGCTCCAAGCTCCATGACTCCCTGAACAGGGTGAGCTGCAAGGCACTTACCCGCCACTGCACTCATCTGCTAGTGTGAGTTCCCATGTTACCACCAACTGTACAAGGCTTTAATTATAGCTAGGTGCTACTACTCATCAGATCTACCATGGTGGCCCTGCCACAGCTAGAACGCCCTTCAGGTGGCACTAATGACAGCCATCAGCACAGGCCTGCACAGAGAGCTCCACAGGCAGCCGGCAACTACCGACTGCTGCTGTTTCTCCCCAGAATGTGGACTCAAAGGCTGGAATCCATTCCGGGGGCTTGAGATAGCGTTTAGCTGTTCCTGGGCCTGGGCATCTGGGTTTAAGAAGTGGCCTAGCCATGAAGGAGAGCATGGAGATCCACAGACTATGGTTTCTCTTGGGTCAAAGGAGCCCGGAAAGCCATGTGGCCAGTGCAGCTCAGTGGCACACAACCTTAGCACACAGAGGAAAGAGACTAAGTCAGTGGGTCCCAAGACGCCAGCCTAGGCTGCTGGCCAATTGCCAGAGACGAGGAAACAGGCTCCCCAGCCACAGTAGGCTCTGCGTCCTGCCTGAGCACCGTCTAACTGCCCCTGACGCACTCTTACTCTCAACCAGTCTCTAAGTGCCAAGAACTGCTGTCCATAAAACACTCACTGACCACCCCAGTCAGTCAGTGTGNCCTCAAGAAGCCCACGTGTCCTCTGCCTGACTAAGCAGGGGCTCCTGATGGCCAGGCTGGAGCCTATGCTCTGACCCCAATCTAAGCTGTCACAGGTCCCTTTGGGTCACTCAGAGTCCCAAGGCCTGTGTGGCCTCTGACTTCTGTGCACACTAGGGAGAAGGGCTGCTCTCCAAGGCATGCTAGTGTGGCCATAGGGCGAGATTACCTTGGGACACACTGAGCTGCTTCCCTCCAGCCCTGGCCAGACCTCAGCATATTTTAGCCTGACCATGAATGCTGGACACTGTCACTCTGAGTAATGGTACTACAAACATAACAGAGAAGTACTCTCCATTCATGTCCATTATCACAGCTGGNTGGTCTCCCTAAGAGAGTGAGTGTTTGCTGGGCTTTTCAGCTCTGCTGGTGCCCTCCAAAGGATGGACAAGGATGGGGACCAAGGCACATCCCCAGCAACCCTCAAACTTCCACTGTCACCTTGTTAATGCACAGGGGCTCAGGAGAGTGGGACCTGACACCCACTGCATCACCTGGGGAGCCACTGAATGGTCATTTGTCCTCTTGAGCCATCTACCTCTCAAGTGCTCAAGGTCCGTGCCACATGACAGTGAACAGACAGGACAGGCGGCGTCCCTTCCCACCTTTACTTTCCTGTTCCTCTAATTCACGTGTCCAATTTGTCATGTGCTTATACTTAATCGAGGGCCACAGAAAGATGCCAAGATAAGGAAGTAGCTAATGCAGGACAGGACAACAACCCCCACTGCTGTCCCAGACCTGGTGGCACTAGAGATCCTCAGTACAACAGAAACCTGTGGAAGCAGAGGCTGGTGTGTGTTCTTTCTGGAAAGATGGATGAGGTTACCATGGCATCTTCCTGCTGATGGCCTTGGCGGGGGTGGGGGGTGGGGGGTGGTTTCATACAAGGCAGCTTGGGCCCCAAGCACAAGCTCCCTTCCTGAGAGGGCTGCACCCAAGGAACTGGGAAGCAGCAGGCATGTGAGGTGAGGGGTGGAGGGGTGTGGGCAGAGGAATGCCCAGCCCACAGGTTCACCTGTGGTCAACCACGAGAAAGGAGAGCAAAGGCCCTGAAGCTGTCTCTTATACACATCTAGATGTGTATAAGAGACAGGGGTGGAGGGGTGTGGGCAGAGGAATGCCCAGCCCACAGGTTCACCTGTGGTCAACCACAAGAAAGGAGAGCAAAGGCCCTGAAGATGGAGCAAGAAAGGAGAGTGGCAGGAGGCAGTTGCCTAGCAACAAGCAGCAGCTGGAGAAGGGTGGAGGCAGAGAGAGAGAGGGGGACAGTGTGGTCTATCACAGAGAGGGAGGAGAGGAGAGAGCCTGGGCCTTAATGAGATCGTCATTAGATGTAAAGAAAGGTGGCAAAGTAGCTCCTCCCTGTCATCAGACCACGGGAATAAAAGATGAATCAGCACTAATGGGCTCCGAGTGCTAGGGATTCACAGGGCAAACCCATCTGAAAGGCCTTTATCCCTCACTATNTGCAGGTAAGCCATCCTTCCTGAGGCTTTGATCACAGGGGCGGGAAAAGGGAAAATGAAGAGAAAGGGGAAGAACATGATGGTGGGGCAGGCATGGGTCTCTACCTCAGTGAACTCAGACCACAGCCCTCATGGAATGAGGTGACCTGTCCAGAGCCCNGAAGGGTCGGCTCGGCTCAGTTCCCTGACAACTTACACTCTCCATAGCCCTGTGTCTAGTCTTCTTCAACAAACTGCTGTGTCCAAGGTAGCCAAAAGCCTCCCCCCCACTTCTGTGGGGGACCAGGCTCCACAGACACAAGGCCACCGCTCCTGGTACAGAGCAGCTACAACAGTGGCAGCCAGCAGGATCTGACTACACGTGTCCTGGAAACATGGCAGGGCGTGTTTTCGATGACCCCTGCTGCAGGACTGTTTTCAGATCTACTGAGCAAACAATCCAAAATGCTGTCACCATCAGAACACTCAAAAGCAAAACACTGGGTCAAGGAAATTCCAAGTTTCGTCAAAAGTGCAGCCCGAGTGCCCTCTAGTGGCTCAGTGTTTGCTCTTCTGTCGTTGTCGGTGACAAACAGACCTCTGTCTCTCTGTCCACTTTATAGGAAAAATAAAAAGAATGATCCATACGGGAAGGCCTGAATACCTCACTTAAAGTGACAGCCACCTGTCATTAAGACTTCCAGAAAAGCTGTGTAAGCTGGTATGACACTGAGGTCTGCAAAGTTCCCCTCGCAAGTTAGACGCTGGAGGATATTTACGTCTCTTATATTGGGGTCTTGGGAGGCGATGATTTCTAAGCAAGGAGCAGGGTGGAATGGTTGTATTAACAGGACATGAGTGCAGCCATAAATTCAAATTAAATAAGCCAAACAAAATCTGCCACACAGTCACTGAAACACGCACGGTGCCACTATGATACTGTACTACAGAGCCGTTCCTGATGTCTACAGAAACCAAAGCAGACGCCTCTCTGCAGAGACAGTGAATCTTTTTTAAAAACCTAAGAGTGTGTGCCTGATGGCTCTGCTTCTTCAGAACTCAAACTGCTGCTCATGTGTCCCAGAGGAACACACCCTCGGCAGGCTCACTCGGGAGAACGCTGAGCTGAGAGCAGACACTGAGGGAGGCGGCTGGCAGGCAGGCTCTGTCTCCTCCCGCCCTCAGCCCACCCGTTCATCAGTCAATCCCTCCCTAGCCACATCCACACAGGGGCTGCTGAAGGGCAGGCCCCTGGCCCCTGGGTTCTGTACTTCCCAAGCAGGGGAAGCTTTTGCTCATCTGCATAGCAACCAGCAGCAGCCAGAGAAGGGGATGGATCGAGGCACAGCGTGGCCCCCACAGATATGGAAGCTAGGCAGGAGTGCAAAGATGGGAACTCACATGGCNACCAACGCCTTCCAATTGTTCTCCCTGAGCCCCTACCCTCTCTGAGGACTTTCCTGTGGAGAGCCGCCCTGCACTCCTCACCACATACCCAGAGTGGATGTGTGACCCCATCCCCAGCACCCAGTCTCCAGCCTCTCCACCCCCACCTCCCATGGTGGCCTGAGTCGGGGACTGTCAAACAACAGACTCAGAGAGAAAGCATCAGTCCTTCCCAGACTCCCGAGCTGTCTCTTATACACATCTAGATGTGTATAAGAGAGCGGGATGCTGATCACTACCTCAAAACTGGCCTGGAACAAAGTGACGCACGCACGCACGCACGCACGCACGCACGCTCTGCTGGGGGTTCCTAAATCCAAGGATTATCCTGGAGTGCTTGAGCTCAGAGCAGGGAGAAACTTCTGGCAAGAAGCCAGTTCTGCAGAAAACAGAGCCGAAAGGAGGGGAAAGCACAGGGTGAAGGCAAGAGGACAGACGGGGTCTCAGAAACATGCTGGGCTCTGGGATCCTGCCACACCCAACATCAGAGCTCCCCCTGGGCTTTTCCATCACATAAGCTAATGAGATTTTTTTTTCTTTTATTTCTTCCTTTATCTGGTAAATAAATCCGTTTATTTATCCATTCCCTGGCTGGGGAGGAGAGGGTGTTTTTTAAATTCTTGACTACTAAAAGGCCATGGGGCTGGGGAGATGACTCACCTGATAGGCCCAAGCATGAAGGTCTGAGTTCAAATTTCCAGCACACGTGAAAAAGGCCAGGCATAGCTGAGTGCCTGTAACCAGGCACTGTGGAGGGCAGAAACAGTAATGGGCCTTACTGGCCAGCCTAGCTCCAGGGTCAGTGGGAGACCCTGTCTCAAGGGAATAATACAGCAGAGAATATCACAGCTAAAGACCTGCCTGACACCCTCTTCTGCCCAAACACACACTTATTCATCCATCCATCCATCCATCCATCCATCCATCCATCCATCCATCCATTTATGCTGAAGTTCAGTTTAGAGCCTCACACGTGCTCTGCCACTAAGCTGTATTCCCAGCTCCACAAACACAATATAAAATTTGGGGGCAGGAGGTGGCAGGGGCAGGAGCTGGAGAGATAGCTCAGCAGTTAAGAGCATGTATTGATTGCTCTTGTAGAGTACCCAGTTTAGTTCCCAACACCCACAGTGGGTGCCCCCCAACTGCCTGTAACTCCATCTCCAGGAGACACGACACCTTCTTCTGCCTACTATTGGCACTGAACTTACATGCACACACCCACACACAGACATACACATATATACATAATTAAAAATAAAATCTAAAACAAAACAAAAACTATTCTCAAGAACAGCCAAGGCTGCCGGGTGGTTGTGGCGCACACCTTTAATCCCAGCACTTGGGAGGCAGAAGCAGGCAGATCTCTGAGTTTGAAGACAGCCTGGTAGCAGATTCCAGAGAGCCAGGGCTCCACAGAGAAACCCTGAGAAAAAAAAAAAATCTAGGAACAGCCAGGACCATTCTGCCATTCTGACTGCACATCATNAGGGTAACAAGGGTACAGTTACCCTCCGCACCTGTCTGCTGTGGCAGCCATCAGAGACTTGGGCTCTGTGTGCTGGCATGTATCACTTCTGTCCTGTTATTTTCCTAGCGTATCTAGAGCTTTGTTTTTTAATCCATCTGGGCGTGTGTGTGTGTGTGTGTGCGCGTGTGTGTGTGCGTGTATGTGCTCGTGTGTGACATCGTGCAACATTTATTTGAGTGACATGAAGCTAGGACTGAATTTTACATTTTCTGTACAGCCAAGTGTGCCAGCACCATCTACTGGCTGGTCTGTCCCTGACTCCCTGTCGTCAGCACGATGACTAACTGCTCCCCCAAGATAGCCACATCCTAATTCACAGGAGGTGCTAGTGGGGGGCCAGTGGCTGCTGGTCAGCAGACTCTGAGGCATCACTTGAGCAGAGACGCTGCTCTCTGCCAGAATGCAGGAAGGAGGGAAGGAGGGGCCAAGCAGCCACTAGATGTTGGGGGAAGGGGAGGAAATGGATTCTCCATGCAGCCTGTGGAAGGCATGCAGCCCTGCTGAGCCCAACTTAAGCCTGTGAGACCCACTGTGGATGTGACTTCTAGAGGGGAGTAACAAGGACGCAGTGTTTTAAGTCACTAAGTGTCTGCCAAGTTGTTGCAGCAACAAGAAGAAATGCAGGCCTCCTAGCTGCACAGCGATGTCCATCATCCCATAGATGCCACACTGTTCTTGGGCCTGTAACTTTATGGGTAAGTCTGCAAACCAAAAATACTGAGGTTTTATTTCTTCCAAACTGCCTTGACTGCCCTTTACTGGATTTTTTTTAGATTTAAAAAGTAGCACATATCTAAAAAAATAAATAAACACAGTGTGTGGGTACAATACACTCTAGGCAGAAATCACATGCTAAGAGTCAGCACAGTGAAAAGAGAGGACGCAGGGAATGACTCCAGGGAGTTTGCACAGTCCCCAGACCAACAGCGGGGGAGGGAGTTAGAGAGGGCCAGGGGCGACTTCTCCTTCTAGTAGGGAGGGTAAGGGGCGACTTCTCTTTCTAGTAGGTAGATCTATCCTCCCACCCACCTGAAGAAGAAAGAGGGGAGAGAAAACAGAGGAAGAGGGCAGGGCAGGGCAGGGGTGAGGAGGAGAGAGAGTGGAAAGGAGGGTAGAGGATGAAGGGAGGGGAGGGGGGGATGACTGCAAGACCTCGAGCAACAGGCAACAAAGACAGAGGTCCTGAGTGGCCACCAATGTCAACTGTCCAGAGANTCACAGGTCAGAGAGAAAGGAAACACGGTCAGCACGGCGGATGGACTTGTTAAAACAGCCACGAGTGCAGGGCACCAAGGAAGCCAGTGTCCAAGGGACAGAGCAGCAGTCGGGTGAGGAACACAGCTCAGGATGGCAGAGGTGCCTTCCAGTCTCCAGCACGGGACCCACCAGGAAGCTGACAGACACGGCAGGGAAGACCATCAGGAAGCAGGGGAGCCCATGAGGCCAGTCGACCTCAAGCCTCATTTGGGGAGCACAGGCTCTTGTGAGGGGTCTGGTCATCTGGTGGAAGGCAGCCCTACCTGATCAGGCCCCACCCAACACAGGTAAAGAGCAAGACCCAAACAATCAAACTGTCCTTAGAGTGTTACTACACCTATTAGACTCACAAATTCTCAACCCCCAACAGGAGAGAATCCCAAGTGTCCATAAACCAGGCAGAGTTCATCAGACACCGCCCAAGTCCCCACAGAAGGCAGAAGGCAGAGCTGTGCAGGTTATGAGAGGCAGGCGGGAACAAGGTTACAGAGACGGGGTGAGTCCTGCATGCCTCTGGCTGCANGCAGGATGGTGACCACCACTAACCATAGTGTTTCATATTTCCAAACAAGAGAAAAAATTTGGGGTATTCTTAGCGCAGAGATGGACACACGCACTGCCCTGACACACTGGAACGTCANACCCCACCCCATGCAGCCCTTCTGTAGCTAAGAGACAAACTTGAGAGCGAANTGACCAAGACACTCCAGTCAGCCCAAGGAACATTGAAGCCTGTAAAGGCTATATTCCACATAAAATGAGGACTTATTCTAGAGTGACTCCGACAGAAAGTGCACGCCTGCCGCCCACCACCCCGAGGGATCCGGCAGACTTTCTGGCAGCACCCCAAGTACAGGGGATGCTGCACAGCCCACTTACATAAGACGGTCCATTAATGTGCATACTTCAGGAACAACCCTGAACGGTCTGCTAAGCACAGAAGTCAAACTAGGAACTTCAACTGCTCTGCAGAGAGGGGTCTTCAACATGGCTTGTCACCAAATGGTTAGGTTTTGGTGCCTGCTACTGGGCATTTCAGAAAATCCCAATGGCCAGGAAAACAGAGGTCTGCATATCAAGCTATGGGTCAAAAGGGTCAGTGGGTCACTCACCTATCAATGAGAAAATTATATTCAACAGGACCAGGCTCCACAAACNAGAACCTCAACATACCAAGAGTATCTATGCCACAGCTCGGGTACCCAATCAGGACAGAAAAGTCAGTCAAAACTATCCAGACTATCAGAGGCTGGGTGGGGAGGACAGGGAGAGGCTAGGAGGGGACAGCATGTCCTCCATGGCTGCTTGGCATCCCCTGCTGTTGGGGAGGAGGCACAACAGGATGAAAGCACAGAAAGGGAGCACAGTAGGAGGTAGGGAGCACAGTGGGAGGAGGGGAGCACAGCAGGAAGGAGCACAGTAGGAGGGTGGGAGCACAACAGGATGGGAGCACAGCGGGAGGAGGGGAACACAATGGGGGAGTGGGAACACAACACAAAGGGAAACAGCAGGAGGAAGGGAGCACAGTGGGGAAAGTGGGAGCACTGCAGGTTGGGAGCATAGCAAGAGGGTGGGAGCACAGTGGGGGAAAGGGGCAGTGGGANGAAGGGAGCACAGCTGGAGTAGGGGAGCACAGCTGGATCAGGGGAGCACAACTAGAGGAGGGGAGCACATTGCCCTGCTCTATGGATTCACAAGCTGTTCATTCCCGTCTATCCACCCGAGTCCAGGGCCCCTACAGCCCTCAGTTAGCAGGAGACAGATCTGCTCCAGAAACCCCCACAACTACTCAACACCCGTGTACGCATGTTGCTGTGCATGCCATTCTGGCTTCACCACAGACTCAGGCCTAAAGCAAAAGGGCACTGACCACAGGTCCAGGCCACACAGAAGATACTGGGCCATTCAAACTCAAGGACAGTAATGGCTCTTCAACCCACACACACCTGTGGACCTGTCACTCACAGGGCAAGGACTGGACCTCTGTTGGGGGCCACTGCCACTTGCATCCCATTATGACCCCTTTCCTGGAGGGACACCCCCAAGCCACACAGCGGACGTCAACAGTGCTTCAATGCAAACGGAAGGACACCACCAACCAGGGCTGGCTGCCAGCACTTCCAGCTGGCCTGACATTCCCAGGCCCCGTGTTCGCAGGGTGCCCCCACCAAGTGCCCTTGATGAAGTCGCCTCACCAACAGACACACACTTGCTTGGGGAGCTGTGAAGTAACTGAACCAATTTGTGGCTGAAGTCTGGGCGACACACAGCTGGACCACACATCATCACACTGTCCAGTCCCACATCGTCACCTTAGGGGAAACCAGCTAGTTGATTCAATAGGGCGATCTGCGGCAATTATCCCACAGGGCTGATGAGAGAGAGAAGCAAGGCGCAGGGTAGACTCAGCTCTCTGGAACTCACCTGAAGGGGACACAGATGTCTTCCTGGAGGACCGCCGCCGCTCTACCTTGGGGCCACTGGCATGCTCTGTAGGGGTGTCTGAGCGCAGCGAGAACTGGAACTGGATGGTTCCCGACTCCACCTGCTTCACCTGTGATTGACCCCACGAGAGCAACGATGGNATCCCTCACTGACCCTTCCGTCAGTGACTGCCCAGACGCTCCCTCAAAAAAAGGTTTAAGCAAGAGAGCAAAGACTCCGGAAGCCACGTGTTCTTAGATCATACACAAGTAATTTTCTGAGACAAAAATGAATTGTAGCACTAAAATCCCAGGAGACCATATTATCAGAGAATGACATTTACCCTAGAAGTATAGTTTAAGGTATTTAATAGGCCACAATGTGTGTGTTTTTTTTAATTAACACGCAATATTGACTTACTTGCATAACTATAGTCCTATGGGTTTTAACCCCTGTGCAGAATCACATGACCTGCCCCATCCCTCCCTTGGCTGGTCCAAGCAGCCACTGCCTGCTTCTCCATAACTAGGCTGGTCTTCTTGAGTGTCATGTAGACGCAATCACCCAGCTC
>LZPO01017291.1:706448-721348 GCA_001675575.1 Neotoma lepida | reverse complement strand
AGTCTGGATTGTGTATCTGGTGAAAGACGACGCCGACGCCTTCTGTACTGAGTCCCCACTGGCAGCTTTGATGCCCCTGGGACCATTCACAGTGCTGTCCACCAGATTCCTGGGAGTCAGACAATAGACACTCCTCCTTGTCCTCACTTCCTAAGGGTCCCAGGNACACTGAGCAGCTCCTGTGGCCACTGTCCACTGGACATTTCAGAAGGACTGGCTAGCAATGCACAGATCCTATCATTTACTGTCCCTGTCACTGGACAGAAAAGGTGCTACTTTATCTCGGGCTGCCACCCAGCTAAGGGCAATGGTGGCATGCCCGTCTTCTCACAGTGCTGACCCTGACTCTGTTTATACAGACACAGGAAGGGAAACTCAGCATAGTCCTTGCCCTCACAAGGCTTACACTGCCTCAGGCAGATGGTGGGTCGGCTCTACGCCATGGGACATTCCAATGTTCAACAACCAGGCACAATAATGAAGGACAAGCNGCCTGCCTGGCCTTACACAGGCATCAGTGCAAACAGGGGAAAGCCATGGAGAAGAATGACGGATTGCTTAGGATCCATGGCCAGAGGAGAAATCAAGCTCAAGCAGGCTACAAGGGAAGAGAGGGCCACACCAGAGGCTACACCCTAACATCCAGCAGCACAGGCAGGCAGAGGGCCTGGGACAGGCCGGTTGCAGGAAACACAGGCTCCAGCTGCCAGAGCACAGGGCCCAGTGAGGAGCCACAGCNCTNACCCCCACATCACTGGGCCAGACCACCCGAAGGCCAGTAACCAGAGCAGGCCAACCCATAGAGAAGGACGGGGTCTGACCAAAACCTTCAACTGTTTACAAGAGCAGGGAACATTTTAGGAGTATGACTAAAATGAGGGAGGGCTCAGGAACCAAGCTCGGAGTGGCCCCTGACTCTCCCTGTGGCCCTGGACCAGCTCCTCCTACTCTCAGGAATTCAGCTCTTTAGCTGTACGTGAGCAAGCAGCATTTCCCCAACATACACACAGCAGAAGGTCCTCCTGTGCAAGCCACTCCAGGGACCTACTGCGAATGTCCTATCAGCACACACCCCACCTCTACTCCTGGCAAGGACACATGTGTGTATACACCTGACAAAGATCAAAACAGCCAATCCCAGAGGACTACTGTCATTCAGCAAAAGAGATTACAGNGCTCAGAAATCTCTGGTGGCTCACCAGAGACCAGTCTACCAAGAGATGCCATCCCCAACAACTGGTGGTCTTGACCAAGTCCTGAGGGAAGAAGGAAGTGCCTCCTGCACCTCCTTACCTGAGAACCTTCAGTGTGTATGCAGCACACATCCAGGAATGATGGGAAAACACTGTGAGCCACAGTTTGAGGGCTGAACAGCCGTTTTAGTGAACGGGTGTTTGGTACACAGGAACCTGAGAGCAGGGGGCACTGCCCAGAGCTGAGCAAGCCAACAACCTGTGAATGGGTGCTGTCACAGCATGGGTATGACAGAAGAGAGACCCACATCCGGTATGGCTGGAGCCTATCCTGAGAACAAATCTGCAGTGTGACCTCACTATGTGCTGCTTAGACAACACAGCTAAGGCAAGGGTGGGTGACAACCAGTTCCTCTGAGAAGTCATCCTAGTGCCACACACCCAATCTTACATGGCAACAACACAGGAAAAGACAAGGAGCTGCTAGGGAGCTGGGACNGTGGTAGAGCCAGGCACTCCTGAAGGGACCTGGGCTGGACANTCATCAAGGGCCCAGGATCACGACCATAACCACGACCCTGCTCAGCACAGAGGCNAGGAAGATGACCCCAAGCACAAAAGCCACAGTGACAGGGGGTAGAACCTTCTGGAANAGATCACAGGGGACTAAGGAGGCTGGGCAGGTTTGGGAACCTNTGCAGCAGCCATCTCTGGGCCGTGACTTGTGACAGTGCAGGCTCTGGAACAAAGTGCCTGAGTCTTAAGCCTGGCTTTTCNACCAAGCTGTTCCCCAGCCTTCAAGGGGCCAAGGCTGGAAGGAGAGTACCTTCACTCANGTGCNGAAAAGAATACCAAACAAAGAGACCAGATCCCAGGAACACAAAGCTTCTGGCAGTGGCTTTCTCTGCAGGGTCAAGTGTGGATGGAAGAATGTTTAGTCTTTCCTGAATTTACTGAATGAGGATTGTTGGTGTAACTTCAAATCTTTACAATAGAAGGATGCTTAACGCCCCTGAACAACCCACTTAAAAATGCTTACAGGGAGTGGCAAGCTTTGTTATGTGTATTTCAGTACAACCAAGAAGTAACAATGACAATGCCCNATACTGCAACCCAGGAGGGATGGGATCCAGTGACAGGGGTTTTCCCGGCACTGCCATGGGGACGGGAAGTGTGGGTGCGATAGCACTTCTCAGGGAAAGATAGTGAGCAGGCTGGAGGCTATGACACTCTTCAAAGTGGGCTGAGTGGTGGGTGTCACTGTCACCTCCTCTCCCACCACACTTCCAGGCCATACTGCTGAGCTGCTAAGGGACATGTGGGCAGCCCAGCCACCTTTTACTTGTCAGGATGAGGCCAGGTCCACCAAGGTTTGAGCCTGAGCTAACCCGGACTCACAGTGGCGAGATCCAAGGGCAGCTTACCCGTGTCCCCGTGAGGAGGAAGGAGGCCGGGGATCTGCTGGAGACCAGACACCAGGAGATTCTCGGGGAGCAGGTGGAAGGCAGGCTCCAGGGGTGGGTGTGGCTTCAGGGTGTACTGCAGGCTNCAATTCTCCATCAGTGTCATGTGCTTGCTCTCTGGGGGAGGAGCANCAGACATGGGCTAAAACCGAGAGTATTTCCAGTCAAAGTGCTAAAATCTAGAAATTTAGAACAAACGCCACGAGTAGACAGACGCTTGTTTTCCTAAGGAATGACATCAGGCATGTAGCACACATCTGTCTTCTCAGCACTGGGGAATCACATGCAGGAGGAATGCGAGCTCCAGGCTAGACCTGGCTACACACAGCACACCTTGTCTCAAAAAAATAAAAATAAAATAAAGGCAAAAAGGACCAAGCCACATTCTCTCTGTTGAAACTGAAATGATAGGATCTTGTTTTTGGCTTTGTTTGTATTGTGGATGCATGCGTGCGTGTGTGTGTGTGTGTGTGTGTGTGTGTGTGTGTGTGTGTGTGTGTGTGTGTGCACGTGTGCGTGCGTGGGTGTGGTGCAGAAAGATGAAGGTTGAGGACACCTTGAGTGCTGTTCCTCAGGTTCCTTCCACTTTTTGTTTCAGACAGGATCTCTCATGGCCTAGAATTTCACCTAGTAGGTTAGGCTGGCTGGCCAATGAGCTTCCAGCGAACTACCTGTCTTCATCTCCCATCTCACTGTTGCTGGAATCATGAGGGGGCGCCACTGTGCCAGCTTTACCTGGGTTCCAGGGACCAAGCATCTCCGTGGCTCTGTGTGTGTTTTCCGAGACAGTTTCACTGTCTGTATTGCACAGGCTCACCCTGAACTCCANGAATTAAAAGATCCTCCTGCCTCAACCTCCCAAGTGGCCAGGACACCACCATACCCAGGTAGATCTGCAACAGCCAAGTTTTACTCTGACAAATTCAGTCTCTATGGCCATAAAACAAGCTGTGCAGTTTCTATGCATGGCTGGGAGACAGGAAGATGCTCAAGCTGACTTCCCGAGCCACAGCCTTGCAGGCNGTGGGCCCTACAAGAGGCAGGCACAGGAGGGCAAGGCAGAGGCAGAGGCAGGTTCCTCCTCCTTCCATTACAGAACCAAACCAAGGCCGTAACACAGGGACCAGAATCACTGCAGAGAGANAACCAGATAGGGCGAGGTGGAAAGCTCTCAGGAAAGTCAGGAGCTCGAGATACAGGCCAGGACCAGGCTAGGCTCTTACGTTCTATGGGATCCTGGAGAAGGGGGTGCAGAAGGGCTCTGGGGGTGCCATGATACAGCCTCAACCTGAAAGACAGAACCAGGAAACCATGTCAACTGCCCACATCTCATGACCAAGACAGTTCCTGGGACCCCACCTCCCAGAGCCTCTTAAATGTTGCTGGTCACATATGCTAGAAACATAGGTGGCTGAGGGCAGCACCAGCCCACCACGTTGTCATAAACATACCTCACAGCCCTGCAGCCCAAGAAGCAAGAAGCTACAGCCTACGGCTAGGTAGTTAACAGCTCGCTGCTCTTCCAGAGAAGCTGGGTTCAATTCCAGCACCCATGTCAGGAGACTCACAACCACCTGTAACCTCTAGCTCCAAGGGATCTGACACCCTCTTCTGGCCTCCAAGGGTGCACATACATGGCAGGCACACACGCATACACACAATAATAACTATTATTATTATTATCATTATTATTATTATCATTATTATTATTTTAAGCTAGAAAGCAACAGAAACAGCCTGAGAAGTCCCAGTAAGACATTATCCAGCCCCCTTACTGGAGCCATGTTTTCACCCAGGCATGGCATTCCCATGCATGTATCTGGCAATGTCTGCAGGGTATATCTAGTTAACACACTGGGCAGAGACTGCTCCTGGCATCTACTGGTGGAGGCCAGGGGCACTACCAAGAATCCTACAGTACACAAGATGGCTCCACAGCAAAGAATGACCAGGCCTGAATGAACGGCTCCAACACTGAGAAACTCAGATCTAGAGGTGCAGTGTGAACTTGAACCCTGGTTGGAAGGATTACACAGAGCTTATCTGTCTCAGTACATCCAGTTTCTAAACAGCCTGGTGTGTAACAGGCGCTCGACTGTCACCTGCTGAATGATGACTACTACACAGTCAATGTCACCCGGCTGCCTCTCATGCACAGATGTGTGGGTAGCCTCAAATCCCACACAGAATAGACGACAGATCAGGGCTTGGGCCTGTGTACAAACCGTATCCAACCCAACACTCACCAAAAACTGGTTCTCACTCCACAGAAAAGAGTAACTCTTTGGCNAACTTAGAATTAGCACCAGACACATACACGTGTTGTACAGACATCCTTGCAAACAAAACACCCATATACATAAAATAAAAATAATTAAAATAATTTAAAAAGAGAGAGAGAAGAAAAGAAAGAAAACACAGAAGGTACCGTTTGTCCTGGGCAGCAGAGGTGGGAGATTCCGGCTTATTACCAAAGATCCGAAGAATTCCAAACCCACAGGACAGCACCTGCAGGGTGCCATCTCTCTTCTGGCCTTCAGCGACCACTTCTACCACAGCCACGATGTTCGGGTGGTTCAAGGTCGTGTGGAAGTAGAAAGGCTGCAAGAGAAGCAGACACTGCTGACAGAGGTGACAACAGGGAAGGTGCAGTCAGAGCGAGGGGAGCAGACGCTCTCCTCCCCAGATCCTGTCATGGGCACACCACAAGCATCAGGCCCCACCCGCTGCCCTTGTGAGGCAGGAGAGCAAAGCATCATGACAAAACCTTCACAGGCTGGGGAGGTGCAAGCGTGGGAACTGGAGTTCATGTCCCTAAAATTCACATAAATGCCAGGTGGGTGTGACNGTCCGCTTGTAATTCCAGCCCTGGAAAGCAGAGATGGGATCCCCAAAGCAAGCTGGCTAGCAAGACTAGCCGTATCAGGGAGCTCNGGATTTGACTGAGGGGCTGCCTCAATGAGGAAGGGGGAAGAGCCATCATCCCTTCCAAGGTCAGTCCAACGGACTTGTCTGCGGCGGTTCAAATTGACCAAGTCACATTCCCAGTATCAACCCAAGGCTGCCAAATGCACTCAGACACATATGTATACACCCACACAAATATGTGTACACACATACAAACATGCCTACTCACACTCATACCACACACACACACACACACACACACACACACACACACACACACACACCCTGGTTCATTTCAATGCACTTGTGTTCAGTTCTAACTGACCACATCACAAGCCTAAGAGACAGAGGTGGACCGAGGGGGTTGGACTTGCCAAGCACAGGGCCTCAGGGCCACACCCTGAGGAGTAGCCCTGGGCTGGCTTCCATATGCTGCCACCTTTTAGTGTCTGAGTGTCTAGCCTCCAGCTGAGCACAAGAACACCCCCTGCAGACAGTGCCAGGCAGGGCAGAGGGCGGCCAGTGCCGTGTGATTGAAATTCGGGCTATCGCTCCTATTAAGGAGTCATTACCATGGTGTCACCCAGAAAGTGGTTACTGTAATCCCAGACTGTCAGCCAGGATAACAGAGGGGTGCATTAAAACATCAGGCACCAACTATAAATCGCTATTCTATTATCTTTTATTGCAAAATGATGAAATAATGACCACTTAGAGCTGACAGGTGGCTGGGCTGAGACAGAATTATGCTTCCGGTTCCCAGACTCGTGCTGTTTGCAGAGNCCCGCTGGGTCGCTGAGCCTGTCTCAGCCGAGACTATCTCACCTGTCTATTTACACCTGTGCATACTGGTTTTATGGACACGGCCCTCTTTCTCTTCCAGCAGTAAAGCAAACATTTAAATTCTCATAGGAAGCAGTAGGCATAGCCCAGCTTNGAGGTCACCTTGAAACTGCCCCACCTGAGCAGTGGGACCAGTGGGGCAAGTCCAAGCAAAAAAACCAAGGACAANCATACTATACCATTTAAGCCTTGCCTTTCACTGCCATCAAGACAACTGCCTTGGAAAAAAGCGGGGGGAAATGCTAAAAACAGAGCTTTCCCATGTTAGCCCATCCCAGCATCTTCCATCAGAGAGCCAGCCTGATCACAACACACGGAAGGACAATCCAAGTTCAGTCACAGCAGCCTCCTGCCTGGCTAAGAATGCNCTCTTTTCCAAATATCATTCGTTGTCCTTCCAGGGTGGGAACCATGCTAGAGAAGTCATAAGGAACTTGGAAACATGTCAGCCTTCAACAAGGTTGAGGCTCAAAGGCTTCACAAAGGGCGGGTTAGGCAGCTATGGAAATGCTTGCATTGCTCAGGAACAAACAGCTTTGGGGGACTGGGGAAGCAAAAGCCTCCCAGGATGGACACACAAACACATGCTCAGCTCTGTTCTTCTGGATCATCTGTGCCTAGGAGCACCCCCCTCCACCACCACCACCCCAGTTTCCCAGCATGCAAAAGGCTTGGGCAAAATCCCAGACAGCACACAACTGAGTGACTGACACCTGTGAACAGCCCTCCAGACCAGGGCAACATAATTAACACAACGTCATNCATTTTGAGGAGAAAATTCTGTGTGTCAACTAAAACAGCATGATTAAAAGTCTGAGTCAAGCCCATCAAATCAACAGAAGAGACGGCTCTCACCCCACCGTGTCACAGCTCTCTCACACGCACTGGCCAAGGCTCCTCCCTGGTGGGATAAACAGATTAATAAATCATCTCAGTGATCCTGTCAGGATGCCTTCATCTTCAAAAATAGACCCCACTGCCTCGGGGCCAGGTTTTCATTTCTTGCCCACAATGACAGAATTGAATANAGCTCTGACAGCATGCCTCTGAGAATCTGTACTTGGCCTGCTCTGCTGACAGATACGTCGACCTGCTACCCATGCTCACAGGACCAGCAGAGAGCTGAGAAAAATTAAACCAGCACTGTGAAAAGAAGTAATTCAAAACAAGCCAGTAGAGGCTGGGGAGGTGGCTCAGAGTGCTTGCCANGCAAGCATGGAGACCTGGGTTCGGATCCCCAGCACCTAGGTAAAAAAGCTGTCACCTCTGGGCTGGGGGTGGGTATGGCGGAGACGGAAGGAGAACTTGCTGACTGGTCAGCCTAGCCAAAAAGCAACAGGCACCAGGGAAGGAGGGAGAGAGTGACAGAGCAGGGCACTCTGACCGTCCCACGTACCCCTGCACAACAGACACAAACACACACACACACACACACACACACACACACACACATGCTTATCTCATACCTGCACAACAATAATAATAATAAGCCTTTAATGCAGGACTTTTGGGGAAATAATCCACAAACGCCTCCTGCAGCTTCCATCTACTGACATGTACTAGGCTCAGGTTTCCTGGCCAACGCCATCAACACTGACCAGGCTGGGCCAGCTCCACGCACCCAGCTCTCCCCTAAGACAGCCACAGGCTCAGTTCTGAAGTTGGAAGCTGACCCTGCTGGGAAGGTGTCACAGTGGTAGGGTCAGGCCGACACCACCTCAGCACAGACCAGAGAGGGCAGCCCAGCCCTCAAGATGAGTGGTCCTAAGGCTGAGAACTCATATCTATAGAGGGACAATGTGAACTTGAACCCTGACTGGAAGATGACACATGAGCTTATCGGTCTCTCTAGGTTCAGCGCCTATGCAGACTCGGGTGCAGTGGGTACTCAGACATCTACCCAGTGAATGCACCCTGCTTCGTGGAAACCACTGGAAACCACATGACTTACACTCAAGGTGCACATCTCTGCATATGATGCGCAGAAAACTTCAAGGTCACAGAGCTGAGTGACCTTCCTGAGATCCAGGCTTTGGCCCATGTGCAAACCACAACAAATCCGGCACTTAGGCCCAAAGCTGGCCCTCACTCCAGCTGGAAAGCAATTCCTTAGCTAACTTATAAAAGAGTGATCAAACGCCATCAACCCAAAGCAAGAGACAGAAGCAACCAACCTCAGGCCCTCCCTTGTTCCCGGGGACCGATGGGNCACTCCCCATACAGTGAAAACCCAACCTCGGCAACAGCCAAAGACACTGCTTCTGTCAGGCTCCACATTAGGCTGATCCTAGGAGTGGATACTTCTGACCTGGGAAGGAGGGGGGGACTGCCCTCCTGCTGCAAGGCCACGGTAGCAGCTGAGCAGGGGTTGCCCTGTGTGTACACTGTCCCTCGCTAGCTGCCCCAGGGACCTGTGAGAAGCAGCAAGATTGAGAGAGTCAAGTGTACGGTCTGGATCCAGTGTGATGAAACAGGGGTCTGGGAGGTGTCGGGGCTCTCCTGTCAGCATCCTTTCGCTGCACNCCTCTGAGGAGTGAGAGCTGTCAGGACTCTGTCCTCACTACTCTGGTGTTCCAAGCCTTTTCTGAGGGTAGAGCTGATTGCAGTTCTGAGACGGCATCTCCCACCACTCCACCATCTCCACCACATGCCAGTCACATACGTATGTATCGAGCCAGCCCAATACGTCAGAGCACGCCCAGTCAANCTACTAGCCACACATAGTCCCTACAGCCACAGTAGCACCGAGTACAGCCCCCTGCTACTGGCAGCTCCTTAACCTCACAGCAGATCTGACCGAGCCATGGCTGATGGGGAAAGTACCTCACATGTCTCAGTGTCACCTCAGAAAATCAAGCAGCATCTTAGCCATCCGTCTCTACAGGCATGTGGCCGGAGCAACTAGATAGGCAGTGACCACAACCACAGCACACACTAAGTACCCACCAAGAGCATGTCAACCTCGTACAACACAGGTGCAGGCACACACAACACAGAGCAAAGGAAACTTTTGTATTCTGGTGTCAGGAGACAGGAGGAAACTGGCATGAAAAGGTGCTGACAGCTGTCGGGCAGGCTTCATCACCGGGCCACCACTGGCCTCTGCTGCTTGCAGTGAGCATAGCAACATGCAGGGAAAAAGCAGAGCAAGCAAGCTCAGGCATCACCTTCAGGACCCTCAGTGACCAGCCACCACATGCTAAACCTACCACTTTCCATTCCACTGACTCTCAACACACAGCCTCAACCAAAGGCAAATCAAGACTGCTGCCCAAGCTGGGCTGGCTTGTTGTTAGTTGTTTTTGCTCTTTTGGGGGGCCCGCCATCCAACTCCCAAATAAATCACACATGGATGCTTATTCTTACTTATGAATGCCCAGTCCTAGCTTGGCATTTCCTTAACTTTAAATCTGCCTCATCTACCTTTTGCCTCTGGGCTTTTNATGTTCTCTTACTTCTGTAAATCTTACTCTTACCCCACGGCTGGCTGTGTAGCTGGGTGGCTGGCCCCTNGAGTCCTCCTCCTTCTCTGGCTACTAGTTCCTTTCATTCCTCCATCTCTTTTCTTCCTCCTCCTCCTCCCAGATTTCTCCTTCTATCTATTCTCTCTGCCTGCCAGCCCCACCTATCCTTTCTCCTGCCTCGGTATTGGCCATTCAGCCCTTTATTAGACCATCAGGTGTTTTAGACAGGCACAGTAACACAGCTTCACAGAGTTAAACAAACACAACATAAACAAGAGTGACACACCTTAAAATGACATTCTACTACACTGGCTGAGTTGATGTGGCTGTGGCTCCCACCANCATGAGTCATCAAGCTCAGGAATAAGCCTGAATCTTAGATTTCCTGGACAAAGGTCTGTGTCAGGGCTCAGGATAGCTGGCCAGCAGCGGGCAGTGAAATCTAAGTGTATCTGGGCTTCTGGGACAACTGAAACCCAGGGTGACACCATGTCAAACCCAAGACAAGAACATAAGCAGCATCAGAGCTCTTACAGCCNCTGGGTATTCTACAGGGGCCACCCATCTGTGACTCCCAGGATTGGAGATCTTGGAAGGCCCTGCTTCCGACAGCTGCTTCCGACCGGGCAACATAGATCCGATGCTTCCGAGTCAGGATCACCAATGGGGAGCGGAACACGTGCAATGGGGCTGGTCCAAGCCATCTCTGAATGCAGAGCTAAAACAAGGGGACACGAGGGAGAAGGGGGAGGGTGTCTCTGCATTGGCTTCAGGGAAGGTTGCTGATCTAGAGCACGGGCTCACCACCGACACCTTACAGGGCTGTGCATCCTGGTGNCGAAGCGGGGAGGCTCCACGCTCCGTGCACCTGTCTTCTTCCCTTTAAAATGAGGATTNGAGATCGCCGCCCTCCACAAGAGGAAAACAAGGATGAGATGAAAGAACGTGCTTCCAAGTCATGCCTGGCCCTTGGAAGTCCCTCCCCGGAGAAGGCATGTTATCATGGCCACTGTCACCATTCATCACAGAAACTTGTCACAACACAAGGTTTTCATTGGCCTCTGCACACAGGAGAAAGAGAACATCAAAAGAGCCCATCCATCCCTACAGGGCTGCCGCCATCCCCCCATCCACCGCAGCACTGTCAGGAGACAGAAGACAGACCCCTTCCAGAGTGTCAAAGGCACAAGGCCACTCCCTGCCTGTGCTGAGTGGGCCCTTATGGGGTCACACAGAGCCATGTGCAGGATTTACAACATGGGCTCCTGTCACCAGCACACTGGCCTGGCAGACCTTTCCAAGATATTTGCATAAGCCACCTGATAACATCATGTCAGACACACTTTCAGTTCCCGTGACATAGATTTTGCCAGGGCTTTGTTTAGTCTTCCGACCTCTGGGGCTATTATCTCCCTCAACTACCCGTGTTTACTCTGGAAGCCTCAGAATGAGCCATGCCAAGCCACACAGAATCACACAGCTGGATGACGGCCAAGGTCAGAGAGCAGCATGTTCACAGCCAGTCTGAGGCTCAGCACCAGCTATGGCAAAAGCAGCCACGGCAGAAAAGGAGCCATAGGGTTTAAGTGACCCAATCAACAACTCAGAACAGCCATGGTCCCTTCCACCGTCACAGTACCAGTTGTCACAGTACAGTTTCCTCAGCCTCACTGAGTTCACCTGCTAAAGAGCTCAGAGCCAGAAGCTGGCACCTGCAAAGTCAAACCTGGGCTCCTCACTGGTCCCTGAAGGCCAAGTACGAAACAGCACAGGAAAGGCCCCTATGGCCACTTCAACTCCAGAGCCCAGCATCACTGGGAAGGCCCACAGGGCACAGCTGTCCCCCCGGCTCACC
This sequence comes from Neotoma lepida, assembly GCA_001675575.1. NCBI lineage: Eukaryota > Metazoa > Chordata > Mammalia > Rodentia > Cricetidae > Neotoma > Neotoma lepida. Next base: position 709,623 of record LZPO01017291.1, on the reverse strand, counting down.
ACCACCACACCAGCCCCAGCTCCCCTCGCTCTCACACTCTGCCCTGCCTTGCTGGGCACATCCTCCCTGATAATCCCGGTGCCCATCTCTTTCTCATCCTGGCCTCTCAGCCACCCTCCTCCATGGCCCTGCCTGAAGCAGGTCCCCAATCCTTCCACCTCTTCTGAGGACGTTTCACAGCTCACGGCCTATGTTACTGTTCTTCGTGCCACGCCCAGTGGGATGGAGGCGTCCCTCCCTGACACCTACCTGAGAGGGAGCCTGAGCTGCAGGCAGCCAAAAGGCTCCCTGAGGGACATGGACCCAACTGGTGCCATGCTACTGCCAGGCCTGAGGGCAGAAGCATCGATCTGAGTCCATGCTCTGCTACATGTGGGCAAGCCATTTTACTGAGTCTGGGTTTCACCACCTGTGATGGTCACCTTGAGTAAAGTGAGAAATATCTAGATTGGCAAAGCACACAGATATGTCTGTGAAGGCACCTCCAGAAAGGACAGACTACAGTAGCGTTTCTCAACCTGTGGGTTGCAATCCCTTTGGGGGTCAAATGGCCCTTTCACAGGGGTCACCTAAAGCCATTGGGAAATACAGATGTTTCCATTATGATTCATAACAGTAGCAAAATTACAGTTATAAAATAACAACAAAAATATTTTTATGGTTGGGGTCACCACGACATGGGGAACTGTATCAAAGGGCCACAGCATTAGGAAGGTTGAGAACCACTGAACCACAGGAAGATGGCCCACTCAGAATGTAGGTGATGCTCTACCATAGACTAAAAGTCCAGATGAAAAGAGACAGGGAGAGTAAGCCCATGAGGGTAGGCATTATCTCTCCACTTCCTTTCACCATGAGAGGACATGTGTTGCCAGACATCCCTGTCATGATGCTCGGCCTCACCACAGGACCAGAATCATCAGGTCAATGAACTGAAAATTCCAAAATGAATCCTTATGCTGTTGTCCCCAGGTATCTTTGTCATGGCAATGAAAGCTGACACACTATCAGGTGAAATCAGCAACTTCCAAGATCCCAGAGGCTCCCTAAAGGCGGGGGGACCCCCACATCCCTGCACCATTGTAAGCTCATTGACCTGGCTGGACGTAAGAGACTGTTCGGAAACAGTGTCCCACCACTGAGACAAGCTTTGCAGCAGCAGACCTGCTGCTCCAGGCGGTGCCTAAAGGTCTGAGATGCGTGTGCCGAGGCCCCACTGTCTGGGCTGCACATGACAGACCCAGCACATCTGTACCCTACCATAAAGCCCTACCCTGCCCATGGTCACCAGAACCCACCTCATTGAAGATGATCCTGGGTGGCTGCCTGGACAGTTGATTGGTTGGCTTCACCATGGTTTTCCACGTCCTCCCAAAGAAGTGTTTGTAGGTGAGATCGAAGAGAGACACTCGCAGATGGCATTCAAGCTCTGACAACATGTCTAGGATTCCCTAGGAGATACCAGAAAAGGAGTCCTGAAGAGCCATCCCAGAGCCACTATGGGAACCCCATGGAGGGCTCTGAGCCATCAGCGCCTACCCCATATTCAGCACCCACCAGAGGCTCAATTTCCTTTTGGCCACGGCCTCTCTCTACAGTCTTGGTGGAGTTATAAATCATGATGCTCAGCCTGTTCTGGCAAATCAGAGCCCTGAAATGCCCTAGGATGACGGCATAAACTTAAGATGCATCCAAAGGCATTAGGACACCAGAGGCCAAGTCATGTCAGCCAGACACAGACCTGGGGCTGCTGGCGGCCATTCAGTTAGCCGATGGGACCAAGAGATGAAGGATAGGAGTCCAGGTTGTCTCAACGTGAGACCCTGGATCAAACCGCACCTGGGCTGATTGTGCGCCGTGTCTGTTATGTGGCTTAATAAACCTCTCTGGCTTAAGCCATTTAGGATGATGTCTTTATTTTGTGCAGCCATGCTAAGTCCATCCTGATGGAAGTGGGGATTAAATCAACCTGTCAGAATTATTCTGGGATGTCAGCACAAGAAAAGCAGAACTCTGATGTGTGAGAAACCATGTCTACGAGCCCAAAAGAGACAGACTCTCCCACAGCCCTCTCCCCACTGTTCCTGTTTTAACCTCCAGTTCCTTGGTACTGCCTACAACTACAGTTCTTGGGTGACAGTCTTCTGTTTTTCTCCCGTTCATTCAACAAACCTTCCCTCCCCAACTGCTCCGCCTCTTCTCTGCCAGCTGCGGTTCTAGGCACCAACGACACAAGAGGAACAAAGGAAGAAAACACCTAAAGGAAAGCCTAGCCATGCTAGTCAGGGAAGAGGCTCCAGGGAGACAGCATCTGGGCTGAGAACTAAGAGACCATGGAACGTGTGGGGACCTGGGGATAGGGAGCCAGCAGGGGGTGCCTCACAAGACCAGGCCCTGGGGCAAGAGAGCTGGGATGACTAGAAAGAGGTGCTCTATTTTTCCCTAAATTACTGTGTTTCCTCATTCTATGTGTCCTTGAACCTCTGGCACCTGGAGAATCCCTGACAAGAGATGCCCCATGACCTCCCACACAGGCCAATTCTCAGAGATGGCCACTGCCTTGCCTCTGAGAGCATTTCTGATGGGGCAAACCTGCCAGAACAGAACCCCGACCACCCCTGCAAGCTCTCCTCGGCCCTCACACAGAACTGCCACATCTCAGGACCAAGACTGAGAAAACTGAACAGTCCCTATACCACAGGGATTGGTACAGCTACACAAGCTGGCCCGTCCTCAGCTGCTCAGCCTGACCGAGCCTTCATTGTGACTTTGGGCTTCCCTAGGGCCCAGCATGGACCTCCATGTCAAGGTCTGCCCACTCTCTCAGCAGCTGTTTAAGAAGTCTTTTCAGTGGTCATCATGTCCTGAACTTAGCAAAATCCTAGGCNTGGTCTACACCATGGAGCCTGTGGAACTGCAGCAGGCTGAGCAGGAGCCAGGGTGTGCAGAAGCAGCAGGCTGGCAGGAACCGGGGTGCGCAGGAGCAGCCCTGGCAGCCTTGTGGAGCCCTGGGAGAGGCTGTGTTTGTGTCCCTATGGAATGAGCAGCCATGGAAAGCTGCCACCTACTACCGGCAGAAAAGGCAACGTGATTCAGGACCTGAAGAAGTGCCACAGTAAGGATGTGCCTCCCCATGGGAGGCCTTGCCTTCTTGTGGGGAGGAGTTGGGGGTGGG
>LZPO01017291.1:682184-694409 GCA_001675575.1 Neotoma lepida | reverse complement strand
CCTCTACCCCCACCCTCAGCTTCTCCCCTATGCCCAGGCGCTGGCACTAAGCACATCCCCACCTCCCTACCTGCTGCTACTGCTGCTCCGCATCCTGCAGCAGCCCAACTGCTGCACTGCTGCCTGCTGCAGTATCTGCAGCAAGGTGTACCTGCCCACCTGCCCTCCCTCCCATCTGGCATACCCTGCCTGCTTCTCCTGGCACTNGTCCTGGGGTCTCCTGCAGGATGCTTTCCAGCACCCTTTGCTGCCTGCCCATGGGCTACCATCTATCTCCCTTCTCACCCATCCCCCCTTACTGCTCAATCTCACTTTGTGATTCAGCATTTTTGGGGTTGGTAACTTTCTTTGCTTACTGGTGTGAAAGGGACCTGTCTTAAAGGCAGGTGGTCTGGACTCCAAAGGTATGAGGGCCCCATCAGAAACCAGACTTGAGCTGCCCACTTGGAAGAGCGGCGGGAGCCAAGGACCCACCAGTGGAGGGTTACCTCTTTCTGCATTCCATTTGTCTGCCCTGTGTTGAACCACATCCAAGGGGAGATGACATAAGTAATAGCTCTTGGAGAGATGGACTATTAGCATTTATGGAAATTAATACATCTCCATCGAAGAGAAGGAACACCAAGTTCAGTCCACAGCTGTCCCACTATCTGTCGCTTTGAGGTTTCTTCTTTCTTTGCAATTTCTCCTCCCCCTCAGNAACTCCAGCCCCCAACTCCCTTCAGTGCCAAGAATAAGCTTCCACTCTGCACTTAAAGCGACACCCAGACCCAGTGTTGAAGGGTTTGGGAACCCGTGTGTGTGAAGAGTCCCGTCGATCCACCTGCTTCTTACTTGGCAGTCCTGTGTTCTGCAGAGCCCAGGCTAGTGTGCTACTATTGGGGTCCTGGCCTCATGGTTTTCCAGCGTGGAGTCCTCAAAGTGCACTTGACTCTTGAGGTCCTCTTGGTCAGGTCCAGCCTGCAACCTCCCTCAAGGGAAGCTGTTCAAGTCTGCACCAGCTTTAATGGTACTTAAAGTGCTGGGCTGTGGCAGGACCCTCTCTGGAAAGCAGCCTGGGGGAGAGAACCTTCTAAAACAGAGATTCACCCTTCTAGCCTCTTTGCTACACCAATCAACAAATGCTTTGTGGGTGCCAGTCAGGATCTAGGTACTGAGCCAGGCAATGGGCAGAGAAAGGGGTATCATGGGAAAATATGAAGCCCTTTTCATACGTTGCTGGAGTCCAAAATCTAGTGAGTGTGGATGTGGAGCCTGGGTGAGGGACGTGTGTCTAAAAGCAGCCACCCATAGAAGATGAGAAGCTGTGACACTCAGAACATGTGTGCTGTGGAGCCAGAGAGCCAAAAGTTCTGTGGCTGGCCAACTCAGAAAATGCCCTCCCCTTGGGCTGACTTCTTTGTCTTTTCATTTTTCATTCACCTCGAGTGATTGGGATTAAATGACAGGCACCATGTTGATGTGGCAGTTTCTGGGAAGGGCCTTGTGTTTGTGGGTGCTCAGCATGGCAACTGGGCAAACTGGAAGGAAAGCCTCTACTGGTCTTACAGTGCTGGGGGATGTGTTCCAGTTTCTGAGGACACTGGCTGGAAGGGACATGTGTTTGAGCCTTGGTTTAATTCTCGGTAGTCTTTATGTCACCAAAGGCCCCAGAGCCAGAGTGTTGTTCTAGAGTTGAGTAAGGAAACAGAATAGCAGCTGTTACAGGCAACATCTGGAAAGGTGGACTAAAAGTGTCCAGACCAGAGAAACTGTGCCTCCCTNCATCGACTCTCCCAGCAGCCAGGAAGTCTCNCTCACCTTGCAGGGATGAAGACTCTAAGGTTACAAGAGTCGTGACCACCCAACAGCCAGCCATCTCCTGCCCCAAAGGACAGATTCATTTTTTTCAAGGCCAACAGACACAGTGATGGAGTAGGGCAGACCACATGCTTGACACTTACTTGAGCCTAGTTCACACAATGGCTGTCCTTTGGGAAGGCCACTGGTGGGGTATCACTGGCATTTCTAGAAGCTCTTATGGTGTGTCAAAGTCATAGAACCATCTCTCAGGAACAGGGGGAGAGATCATTGACCACAACAAATTCTTAGGGACTCCAGTCAGCCCAGCCTGGAAAAGCTCCAGCACAAGGTGCTGTTGTTCATGCCCATGTGTTTAGAGGGGGAGGCAGGAAGCCGGCTGGGGCTCTGGGTGCCATGAGGGGGAGAAGGGAGTCCTCACTGGAACTGTACTGTTAACCTTACTTCACATCCGAGTCTTGGGAATAACTCTATGGAACAGACTTATTAACCTACAGAGGAAGCTGAGGCATGGAGTGGCAAGGAGACACACCCTGGCCTCNCAGCTAGTGAAGAATCTTGTTCTGCCAGGACTGAGTAGCAAATACCCACTGCATGATCCTGCCAAGCTCCAGCAAATGTCAGAAACCCTCACTTCTGTGGGATGAATCTCCCCAGATGTCCGGGAGGTCCAAGGTCCCAAGAGATATGATACCTGCACTGGATACAGCTTATCCTTAGAGGGGGGTCTGTCNAGAGTTAGGTCCTTGATATCACTGGGGTGAGCTCTTTTGGCCCATCAAATGCCAAGGAGGCAAAAAGAACAAGAGAGAACACGTGCCTGAGTCAGGTGGGAACTCTTCTGGTCTCCATCCCTTCTCTGTGAGTTGGCTCAAGGTTTTCCCTTTGGCCTGAGCACTGGCCTGAGCAGCTTCCAGGCCTCTGCATCCTCCACCACATGCTGGTGAGCTCCTCAAGGGCTGGTGCTCAGAATACAGTGGCCACCCTGAGTGTGTCCTGCACCAAGACATCTCAGTTCCTAAACTCATCCCCTTGCTGGATGGGGTCCTAACAGACCTCCCCCTGCTCTGCCAAATGGTGCGTGATTGGCTCCCAGAGATCTGAGGGGTAGCTCTGTGGGATTGTGACTGTCTTACCCAGTTTAGCATGCCTCTCTTGAACTTCCTCCNTATACGTAGTCAGTCTTCTCTCTTTCCACCATGCAGGAACTTACAAGTTGGCCAGGTCCAATAGGTGGGATTGGGAAAAGGGAGAACATGAAGAAAGGATGGGGACCATTCCCCTTACTTCTCACCTGCAATCTAGCCGTGGCTAGGACAGTTTTCCTCACTGTGGTCTCACTGAGCAGTTACGATCTGTCACCAACCCAGTGGCTGAAAGCCACACATCTTGGTCTGTTTTCAGTTGCTATACCAAGATACCTGTAACTAGGAAATTTACAAAGGACAGAGGATGGCAGTCTCCTGCAAATTTGCTGACAAGCGTGCCCACTTTCTGGATTCTAACTCCCAAAAGGTTTATCCCCCTGACCCCCGCCTATCTCCTTCTTCCAGACATTGGCTGGAACTCTAAGCCGATTTGCCCTAGACCTCCAGGACATATTCTTCCTTCCTCCCTCTCTGCCCTTCTCCCTCCCCCTCTTCCACCCCTCCACTCTTATGCAGCTGCTGGCTCCAGCTCTCCCTCAGAGAACACACCTCCCCCCCCACACCCCGTTCTTCATCTCTGTCCTCCTGGCACCATGAGCTCTCCAGGTTGCCTCCCCTATTGCTTTGTCTTTCAAATCCCAATAAAATTATCCTCGTTCTGTCTGTGAAAAGAAATTAAAAGCAAAGAAACAATAATGCAAGTTTATTTGGCTCAGAGTCCTGGGGGCTGCAGAATCCAAGAACATGGCACCTCATACAGTGAAAGGGCTGCACCATAGCATGGCATAGGGCATGGCATCACAAGGCAAGCAAGCATATGTCGGCTCAGGTCTCTCTTCCCCTTTATGAAGCTACCAGCAGCCCTGTCATGGGGCTACCCCAGTGCCAGCATCTAACCCTGATTGCNTCTCAATCACCCCACCTCCAAAACCATCAACATAGGTGTCAAAGTGAGAATGAGAGTGTCTTCCGTGGGCTCCTGTTTTCAACACTGGGACCTCTAAGAGACAGGGACTAGCTGGCAAAAGTGGGTTCCTAAGGGTGGGTCTCTGAAAGCACAGCCCAGGCCCTGGTTCCTGTGTCCACCATGTAAGATGCGTGGACCACAAGTTCACTGGGCCATGAACTCTGCCGTGCCTTCCCTGCCATGATGAACTGAGGCGCTCTAGACTGTGAGCCATAATAAGTCTCTCCTTCAATAAGTTGTTTTTGTTGGTTATTTTGGTCACTTGACTCAGAAGCCATGAATGTCCTAAGAATATGAGGTCTAAAGACACCAGCAACCCTCTTAGATCTCCCCAGTGAGTGAGCCACTCGCTGGCCCCTGGGTTACTGTGGTCTTACCCTCAGGGCCCCTCTCGGTCCAGCCTTGGTACTTCACTTTGGTAGAGGCTTGGTTTTCCAGCCTCTGGCTGTCTTCCCATTTTACTTCATGTCTCCCTTCATCTGATGTGGTAGCATGATCCCTCGAGAGCACACCTAGGACGTTCCTGACACAAAGCAGGCTCAATCAGTGTCATCGCCTCCCACTTCTAGGCCAAGTCTGAGCCCCCAAGCATAGCACCTTCTGGAACCCAGTTTAGTTCCCAAGAACAAGAGCAAAGTAACTCAGACCCTGAGACAGAGCTGGGAGAACCCAGCAGGCTGTTTCCTAGGTAGAAGCGGGAGGGGAACAAGAGTGCCTGTTGCCCTAGTCTCCCTTGCCTCAGAGGTGGAGGGCCAGCAAGCCACATCTGTGCCTGCCAGAACCCTGCAGCCCTCAGGCAGAGGGGCTAGGGACGCCACTCCTTAAGGCACCATGGCATGTTTCATCTCCCATCCCTTCTCAGCAATTTCATGATCCTTCATCAAGATCAGACCTTGGTACCCACAAACACAGCCCAGGGCACAAGGATCTAGAACTCTGCCTAGGATCCCAGCCATCCTGACTGTCAGTGACAGTGGGGGCTCCCCAGCAGGAGTTCTCTTCCTGCCCCTTCTCAGTGTAGGAGGGCCGGGAATAACTAGAATGTGTGGACAAGGAGATTACCATGAATCTACTTGTCAGAAGAAAAAAAAAGTTTAAAGCGTTATTTTAAACCTATAAATACCATCAATATGTAACGGCCTTACCAACAGACATTGGAAGGGCTGACAGGAGCAAGACCCACCCAACTCTGCCTCTGGGGCTAAGAATCAGGACAGAGACTCAGTGACCATGAGCCTGAACAGAGAAGATCCTGCTGGTGGGGAGGAGAGATGGGCAGGGACATTGATGCAGACCTTGAAGACAGGCAGGGTTATGATAAGCAAAGGTAGGAAGGGACCGTCTGGGAGGACCACTTCGGGGTAAGGCCATGGGGGAGGGGCACTGGGACAGCTGGACTGTGGTGAGAATCCAGTAGGATCTAAGGCAGGCNTGTGAACATGGATAAAAAGGATAAGGAAAAAGGAGGTGTTCCCTTGGAGCCAGACAGTGATGGGGAGAACAGAGGNGAACCCAGGAGCCCACAAACTCTTCCTGCTGGGTCCCTGTGGACTGTAGAGACCATAAGAAGCAGGCCAGAGAGGGGTTCCCACATAGAAGGGCTAGACNGGGTCGTGGCCTTGCAGTTCGTGCTCAGGAGCATTGAGAAAGTAGTACTGAGGTTCAGCTGGGACCTGGAATAGACAGCCAGTCACCCCAGCCCAGTGATAGCCCTGATCACCTGGCAGTTAATTCTGAGAGAGGGAGAGAGAGAAAGAACACACCCAGGGTATGAATGCTGCATTTAAGTAAGTGAAGTGAAGGGAAAACCTGGATTATTCCATAGTCTNGGGAAGACAGGGGAGGAGAGGGAGCAGGTGTTACAGACAAACAGACTGAGTTGAGAGAGGTGTAGAGTCCTCTACCCAGAAGTGGCCAGGAGTTTCAAGTAGCTTCCTCACAGGCGCCAGGCTCCTCACTGAAGTCCCTTGTCTCTCTGTCCTGCATCAGGTTGATGCAGAAGCCATCCTGGAAGTTAATGTATCTGTCCTAAAGTGTCTGAACTGGTGTGTGGTGGAATTAGGACCCAGATCCCAGCATTCTCTGGCTGACCCTGTGGACACCACTGCCTGGAGGGTTCTAGATTTTTGACAGTGGAAGGAGAGAAGGCAGGTGAGGAAGAACAGGGCTCATGAAGTGACAGGCTGCACACAGGAAAGTCACATTTCTGTCCAGCACCCATCGATGACACAGCCTTGTGTCTGGCCTCTTGTGGATGATTTCCGTAGTGTGTTCTTCTGTTTCCTAACTTGCTGGGGTGCTTGGGGGGACACTCTGGAACTATGTGGTTGTGATACATCCATTAAGCCTCCAGTAGCCCTGCTTCATGCAGCCACAGAGCAGCGAGCATGGGCTGTGTGACATNCCAGTAGAGCCAAGTCATGGGTGTACCTATTGGGTCTGCAGAGCCTGGGGTCTGAGCAAAACAGACTGCGGGTCCCCCATGGAGCTGGGTGGACCCCATCATTCNTAGTTTTCAGAAACCTAGATCTAGGGGTTCCAACCGCATGCTTTGAGGAACACTTCCTAGTTATTTTGGTCTGTTGGTGAACTTCCCTAACTCTACTTTTCCTTAAAGCTAAATGACACTCAAGGAAACATTTTCTGATGGTTGAAAGCTCCGGGGGAAGGGCATTCGCCAAGGTTTCATTAATTCTCAGTAATGTGCAAAGCNCACGTTCTACTGGAATGGGCCGCTAGCTTTCATCAGCTTTGAATCTAAAAGTGTGCCTGTATCCTGATGGCAGAGCTCAGCAAGAGGCTGTTGCCAGTTTCCCAGGCCTCCCGGCAGGGGTTTACACAACAGTGCTGTTGGTCCAGCACCTAGGTAGAGCTGTGTAGAGGGACTGATTCTAGTCACCATATACACAACTGGTTCCCTGCTGTTCCCAACTGTTCCCTGGCTATCCACGCTGTGGCTTCCCCTTCTCGCTCCCCTCCTCTCCTGCCTCTGCTCAAGTGGCTCTGCTCACCCCCCAGGGGGTATTGCCTTTCCCTGGCAATGAATAGAGGGTATTTTTAGTTACCCAGGCCAAGAGGTGTTCAGGTGTAGTGGACAGGAGTCTCAGGGCCATCTTGTCCCCTTTCTTCTGTGGAGGATGCAGTGCCTAGAGCAAGGTTGCAGATCCCAGCTCTTCCCATGGGGACACAGGTGTACTTTGCTCCTCACAGGAGAGCAGGCCTCAGCCTCCTTGTTTACATCCTGCTGTTTGAGAGGCAGAGGCTGGCTCTGGGGACCTTGGTGCCTATGCTGAGGCACCTAGGNGCTCTGGGGATGCCTTCTCCTCATCTTGACAGTTTGAGAATGACCATGAGAGCACATGGGCCAAGCTCCAATGGGACATGGACACTGTCTCACTGGTACGTGTAACAGTTACAGCAGGCCCTGACAGGACGCCATCCAGAGGAAATAGTGGCTCTACCCAGAAAGGGCTTTTTCAAATGAGGAGTGAAGGCTGACCCCCTGGGTCCTGATGTTGGCCCTGGGGAGCTGTGGTGGTGTGCACATGTGAGGCATGCTGCCCTCGCCCGCTTCTGCTCTGTAGTGAGGCTTCTGACTGAGAATGTCACTCTTCATGGGAACCCTCCATTGAGTATGGTTGCTACCCTCAGGAACCCTGACAGTGGGGGAAGGAACTTNTGATCAGAGGACCGAGGGGCTCCATGGGCCACCATGGAAATGTCTGCTGTTCAGTGGACATAGTAGCACAGTGTCTGCAGTGAAATGAGGATAACAGAGGTGGAGCTAGGCCTGAAACCCATGGCCAGGAGGTGGCATTGAGACCGAAGGAGACAATACAGGGTGTTGGGCCTCATGGGGAAAGGGGTTTTCCTTCTGAGTTACCCAAGATCTTGGGTCCCAAACATCTTCAAAAAAATGCCCAGCCTCCTGTGGCTGAGATGGTCCACTTGCTTAGTGTGTGAGGGATGATAGCTGGCCAGGGTCACCCCACCTCAAAGCCCCAAGCGCTGCCTCTGAGCCCACAGCACCCTCAGGGAAGGTCACAGGCCCTAAGCTGTCTATAACGACCGCCCTATCTCCAGACACCCACACACAGGGCCCATGTGCCTGGCTGNCCCTCCCTCCGTGCTTCACCNACACCAGAAGGTTCTGGTATAGCCCAGTGGGTGCTGANGGTGGGGGATGCTGAGGAAAGGNTTTCACCCCACCCTGTGGCAGCTGATAACCATGGTAACTGTGAAGAGCTTCTGGGGTGTCCCAGCCACCTGCTGGATTGTATGCGTGCCCAGCCCAGGTCTGGCTGNGCCCCAGGGTACACCATGTGGAGCAGTGGGAGGTAGAGGGAGCCCTAAGCCAGGGGACCCTCCTCGCAGCTCTTGGAAGGGACAGGAGAGCACCTGTCCCCCAACTCAGCGGGTCCAGCTATTTTGTTCAGTGTTAGAGCTGAAGTCCTAGATTCCTGTGACCAGTGGCCTGAGGTTCCCTCCAGACTCTTCACCTCCNTGATGCCTGTAGGTTAGCCTCTTCCTTTTAAGGAGAGGAAAACAGGCTGAAGCAGAATCCTACGTGTTGGTAGAGCTGGGNTCACCATGCTCCTGACCCAGCACCCTCTGTGGAGCTGGGGTGAGGCAAGAGCCAGACATGGGTGAGGTGATCCTCTTCCACTACTCCTGGGCAGAAATCAGACCTGTGCTAGACCCTCCCCAGAACCTTACTCTGTGCAGCAGATATATCCATCCATCTGGGATTCCCCCTTCTAGGCTCCATTCTCTAGGGAGCCCTTTATACATAGTAGTGAATTTCATTGGCACAAGAGGCAACCCACTACAAAATGCAGCAGGCACCATGTCCCTTTGGCCAAGCACACACTAACCAGACCCAGGCTGATTTCACAGACGTTAAAAAGCCCAGGTTCCCTGAGGGCCTCCCAGTCCCTCTCTGACCCAAGTGTTGCTGCCCCTGGTTATGGACAGAGCTGAGCTTGGGGAAAGGTCACAGCCCTGNGATGCCTCTCTGTCTGTCTCCTCTACCCCAAGGAGATGACTTGTAATGCATCTGTCCCTTGAAGAAGCCTCAGGACAAAAACCCACACTCTCATCCTTCCCAGGCTAGCCCTGGCAGGCAGAAGGAGGNCTTCACAGCCATCGAGGGCCAGAGACTTGGCTGATACTAACCATTGTGTTGAACTTTTCCCAAGATTTCTTCCCGCTCCCCAGGGCACAGTCTTGCCTAGAGCACTCTGAGCCACAGGAGGCACCAAAGTGTGGCCAGAGATGACAGGAGACAGGGACACATCTCTGAGACAATGAGGCTTCAGACACAGTGCCTGCACATGGAGGGGGCTGTTGTCCTGAAGCTGGCATCTCAGTCTGATGGTGTCGGTTTGGTTGTGTTATCACTGGACCCTTCAGTGTCCACATTACTCTGCCAAGGCAAGACACGGCTCATATTTTTACAGTAGAGACATTTAGCTGTGCAGNCCTGACTCTCACTCTGCAGAAGCCATCCCAGGGCACCCAGACCAAGTGTTCCCAGGAGACAGACAGAGGAGGCCAAGTAGCTCCCAGCATGCCTGGGTAGAGAGGGGTGGACAGCTTAACATTTCCCCTCACTGGAGGAAGAGCCCCAGCTGACCCTGAGTACTAAGGACAATGACTGTGCCAATTATTGCTGTCTGTATTNTGGTCACTCATTTAGATTGGCAGCTGGCCTTCGCCGTGGGTTACCTCTTGAGATGTTTAATGGCTCAATACCTTACATGTACTTACTGTTAACCCTCTAGCTACCTCCACCTATTCAACCCCTGTTGAGATTGTCTCCACATCACAGGTGAGAACAGGTNCTCGACCTAGGCCTTGCCTGAGTCACACAATTAGCAAAGGACAGAGTTCTTTGGTGGTGGACTCCTCCAAGCCTACCAAGGATGACCATTCCAACCTATGGTCCATATGCAGCCCCTGTGACAGCATCGCAACATAGAACCATAAATTTACTTAAAACATCATTAGGAGATTATTGTTTTGCATTTTTTATAATTCTGTTGGAGGTTCTGAGGCATGAACTTTATATACAACAAAGCTATGTCCCAGTCTCACATAAAATAAATGTCTGTATGCTCTTGTGACCACAGATTAGGTTGGACACCCATGAGATAGACACCCTAAGGGCTGGCTACCCCATCAACCAGGCAGGTGCTCACTCATGACCTCATTCCTAGGCCAGTGACACCACAATACTAAGAAGCAATGAAATGACATGAAGGCCCCCAGTTAGCTGCCCATGCTTGCTCATATCTCCCAAGCAAGAGGTTTCTGTGGGGTTCCCCAACCTACCTGAAGGGGTCTTTCTTTCTCTCTTTCACACATAGACACTCAGACCTCCACCAGAAAGTGAGATGTGGTCACTGTGGTCATCCTCACATACTTGCTTGCACCCCCAGCAAACACCTAGGTACCCATGTGCCTTTCTTTACCCTACACCATAACACAAATTGTCCCAAACAAGGACCTGTCTTGAGTGGCCATGTCCCTCCCTCTTGCTTTTCTAAAAGTTACTAGACAGTCTCTCTCTCTCTCTCTCTCTCTCTCCCTCTCTCCCTCTCTCCCTCTCTCCCTCCCTCCCTCCCTCTCTCCTTCTCTCCCTCTCTCTCTGAGACAGGATCTCACTATGTAGCTGTGACTAGCCTGGAAATCACTATGTAGACCAGGCTGATCACAGAGATCTCCCTGCCTCTGCCTCCTTAGTACTGGGATTAAAGGTGTGCACCACCATGCCTGGCTTAGACGTTACATCCTTCATCTTCGTTCTTCTAAATGAGGCTATGGCGAGCATTCATGGACAACTCACTGTTTCCCTTTGGCCCAATAGGATAAAGTCACAAAAGCAGGGTTTTGGGATCTAGGCTTCAGACCTGTATTGCCCAATAACTTTCCCAAACATGCCCACTATGTCCACGCAAGAACTTCACCACAGTATTTCCCTGTTAATTATGTGCTGTTGAAAACAATACCCCACGGTTTTCTTTCTCATCCACTTTTACTCATCGAGGCTTTAATGGATGGGGTGGAGTGCAGCTGGCTTTCAGATTGCTGGTGGATGCTACATGTGCAAGGAATTAATCTTTCATGCTTCGGTCACGTGATGGTGCTGAGAGGGTAATCCTCTTTGAAACCGTTTGTTATTTATTCGTACTGTCCCCTGGAGAGCAGGGATGAGCCTGGCATGCTGGGCTGGCACACGGGAATACTTGGAGAGCAGAACCCTCCAGCAAACCTCCCTCTCCCACCAAGTGGGCAGCAATGGGAGTCTGGGGCCACAATGCTCCAGACCCCAGTATAGTCGGGAGAAGACTGTTTCTTGGCCTCCTTACAACCTGCTGTTATGGGTGGAAGGNCTTAAAAGTCAGGGTGTTCCTGTTCCCCATCCATACTTCTGTTTCAGCCATTCTAGTTACCTCAGTAAAAATATTAAAAGGAAATTATTAGAAATAAACAATTAGTAACTCTTAAGTAACATTTTAGGGTTTATTTTTAATTGTTATTTTATTATTGCTAATCTGTTAGTGTGCCTAATTTTCTCAATTAAGTTTTACTGTGATCAGGGTTGTATGTAGGAAAAGTCTTGGTACTACTTGAGATTTCAGACATCAGGGCATCTGGGACCCCATGGATGAGGAGAGCTAGACATATTCATTTCCTAGTGCCACAATCAGCGTAGCCCTAAATAGCTGTATTTCTTCCCTCATCATTCAGGAGAGCTGAAATCCAAAGTCTACATGTGGGCAGGACCGTGCGCTTTGGCAGTCTGGGGACAAGGGATCTTCTTCTAGATCTTCTTCCTGGTTCTGGTGGCTGCTGCAGTCTGTGGTGTTCCTTAGCTTGGGACACACTGCCTCAGCCTCCCCCATCATGTGCATCTGGTGTCTGTCACCTCTTCTGTAAGGACATTTGTCACTTCAGGTAGCGCCACACTGGTGCAGGATGAGCTCAGGGTCTTTATCTTAAACATCTCCACAAACCTTTTAGCCAAATAAGGTCACATTCACAAGCACCAGGAGAAGGNACTTAGATGTAATCTGGGGGTGATGACGCCCACCACAGCAGGTTCCCACTTCTGATCTCCACCCCAGTGCCCACCCTCTCAAACACACACCTTAGTGCTCCATCTGGAAGCTTCCTTGACTTACTTCCTAGTCTGGAGATCATTTTCCCCCCAGCAGGAATTATAAATCAAGTGTTGCAAGCTAAGACGTGAGGTGGAGTGATGGGATATGGGAGTCAAGTGCCATTATGTGGGATCTTGTCTCTGGA
>LZPO01017291.1:594752-618487 GCA_001675575.1 Neotoma lepida | reverse complement strand
ACCCAGAGGTTCATGGGATGGAACTTCCTGAAAACAGTCTTGAGCCAAAATGAACTGCAAATGAGCATTCCCAGGAGGCCTGGGCATGACAGGGGCACTGCGCAGAGGTCCAAGTGTGAAAGCCTTTTACGTCTCAGCTAACTCCATCCTCTCCGCCCCACCCAAAGACTTTAGAGATAGTTCAGCCTTCAGGAGCTCACTGTCTGCATCTGTAAAGGGATCAGTGTGTGAGCAGAGGGAAGTCTGTCTAGGTCTGTAAATCACCAGTCTAGCCTGGCCAGGCCATGCTGGACCTGGGGTGTGTGTCAGGTTTCAGCCCAGCACCCAGCTACATCATGTCCCTCGGAGCTTAGAAGGNGCTGGAGCTCAAAGGCNGCAGAATGGGAGCTTGTCTTAGTTNCTGTCCTATTGCTGTGAGGAGACACCATGATCAAGACAACTTATGAGGGAAAGCATTTAATTGCAGGCTCGTTACAGTTTCGGAGCTTTAGTGCATTAGCATCATGGTGGCACGCACGCGGGCATGGTTCTGGAGAAGTGCCTGAGAGCTCACTTCTTCAGAGCTCACACATCTGATTCACAGGCTGCAGGCCTCCAAGGAGAGACCGAGCCTGGTGTGGGCTTTTGAAACCTCACAACCCAGCCCAGTGACACATTTCCAACAAGGCCACACCTCCTAATCCTTCCTAAAGAGTTCCACTAACTAGGAACCAAGCATTTAAACGCATGAGCCTGTGGGGACCATTCTCATTCAAACACCACAGAACCCAAAGTGCCCACTCAAGCAGATCCCNGCCTTTGCCGTTCCAAACTGAGCCTTGCTCTGTACCCTAAGCCTCAGGTAAAGCTGAGCCTTCCCTCCTCCCTGACCTTCCTGATGGTCACTTAGAATCTCAGTGACCAGATCTCACACCACAGGGTTCCTGACACCCTCCCTCCTCTCCTCTCACACAGCCCATCTCTTTCCCTTTGGCTCTGATCAATCCCAAATAAATTCTTCCAGTTCAGTAATCCAGGGTAAAGCCCTGATGGTGTGCATAGAGAGGCTCACACTAGGTCATCATTCCTTTGGAGTAAGCTGGCACTGCCCATCAATGCTGNTAGCTAGCTTCCAGTGCATCTGGCAGCAGAGCAGGCATTGTGAGTCCAACTTGGGGCTCTCCTGCCTCAGTGGGGCCTTGTGGGGCTGAAGAGCACACATAAGGATGTAGAAGTCACTGTCACTGATCCCTAGAATGCTCTTGCCCTGCATCTCCGCTGTCAGACCCCAATACCCAGCCTGCAGTGTAGAGGTGCTTGGTTGCATCTGTTAGTGGGGAGATACAGACCCTGAGCTTGGCACCTGGCAAGAACTTCACAATTCAGAAACACTCATTTCACACCAGGCTCCCAGGTGGGACAGCTGNAGGACCCCTAGGTGAGGGCTGATGGAAAGGCTCAAGGGCCAACCAGGTCCAGTAACTCCTCTCTTCTACCCTGCAGACGGTCCAGCCTCGTCATCACCACCAAGATCTTCTGGGGTGGAAAGTAAGTGCCACAGTTTGCAATGCTCCCAGTGGTGGCTGGCCACTGCAGCCCTAGCCCTGCAGAGACACCATTTGCAAGGCTGGGGCAAGGGTCACACTGTTGTCCTTGAAGAAGGAGGGTATGTTGGTCTCTGCACAGCTACCTGCAGGCTGGCACTCATTTCAGTCTGGGGACCTCATGCCCATCTGGTATATTCCCAAACTGCAAGCAGCTCTAGCTAAATTTGTCTTTTACGCAAACCTTGTCAAATTTTTATTATTTTTACTTATATAATGACATTATAAAAATTCTAGAAAACAGAAAATCACGAACTGTCTAATCCATCTTAAAGTCCCTGGGCCACCTATCACCCAGCCAGTTTCCAGGNGTCTGGCTCTATATTCTCTAGGGCTGGACAAAGTTCATCTCCTGGGGATTATAATATTGATTTATAGGCTGAGGATGAGGCTCAGTCAGTAGAGTGCTTGCCAGGCATGCATGAAGCCCTGCGTTCCTCCTCAGACCCTGTAAACTGTGGTGGTGCTTCATGCCTATAATTACAGCGCTTCGGAGGCTGAGGAATCAGAAGCTGAAGGTCATCCATGGCTATGTAACAAATTTGAAGCTAGCCTGGGACACATGAAACCCTGTCTCAAAAATAAATCCTTAGCTGGGCTTACATCTGTAACCCCAGCATTTGGGAGGTTGAGACAGGAGGATCATGAGTTTGAGGCCACCCTGAGCTACATCTCAAAAAGCATAAATAAGTAAATCCAAGCTGGGCAGCAAGGTGATATTAAAACCTAGAGCCCTTGTGCCCTGCTGCCATCCTGGGGTCAGCGTCCAGGTATCCACCTGAGCCATGAAAACTCAGCCTGTAGTTGCCACCTATAGATGTCACTTTCTGACCGACTTTTTTCCTAGCATTGTATCACAAACCTTATCTCCCAACNGACTGCAACATCTCCCACCCTGTTGGCCTGTTTTTCAGAGCGGAGACAGAGAGAGGCCTTTCCCGGAAGCACATAATCGAAGGTGAGGGGGGGCNCTCTAACCATGGTGTCCTCAACCCGTGATCCCCTGTGAAGGAAAGCTAAGAGGCATCGTAGCCCTACCCTTCCCTTCAGTGATTCAGCTCAGGTCTCGACCCTGGAGCACGTGGACCACTTCTTTGATCATTTCCTTCTGCTCCAAAAAGCCAAGAGGCAGGAGACCTGCTATTGGACGAAGGCTATGCTGAGCCTGGACAGAGATGTTCAGGTTTCAGGCCAGGCTGAGCCTCATGCTGTCTGCATGCTCTTGGGCGAGAGCCATCACCGCCCTGAACTTGTGTCAAAAGTTCTAGAAAGCACCCCCGCCCCACTCAGGGCTGTTGGGACTAATGGATGTGCAGCCCAGAGTAGGGGTAGCTGGATGGATGTGGGCTCTGCCTCTCTGAGTCACGTTTCTTCTAAGTGATATTTTTCATAAGAAACATCATAACTTGGGGGGAGGTTGGTACCTGGCCCTCCCACCTCAGACTCAGTGTTTTCACCCTAGCTGTTGGCTCTGAGCTGTTGGGAGGTGTGGGTTGGTGACTGGTGTGTGGCACATACCACCAGCCTTTTGTATTGTCCCTCCTTGTGTGATACCATGCCCACCTCTGCTTGTTACAGTACAGACCACCAGGTCCTGGAAGTGGCCCAAGGGGTATGTGTCCATTTGATCTCCGGACATGTGGCCTGTGGTTCTCTTGACATCCTCTGGAATAGCCAGGGTGCCCACTCCCTTTAAGATGTGCCTGATGTCTTGGCATCTCAAGACCCTCACCTGCCCTAAGGCTCCATGTGACAGAGGCTTGCCCTCTTCTCTTGCCTCCTGAGCCAGGCACAGCGGGGTCTAGAGGCACAGGCAGTGCTGACCCCTCCTGTTCTTCTCCCAGGATTGAAGGCGTCCCTGGAGCGGCTGCAGCTGGAGTATGTGGATGTGGTTTTTGCCAACCGCCCAGACCCCAACACGCCCATGGAAGGTAGGTGGGCCGGTTACCCNCCATCCAGTTCATGCAGGACAATGCCAAGCGACCAATGGTCGGCTCGGAGGTTCTAGTAACTGTCAAGNACTCCCACGCTGGGCACTCAGGACAGAGGTGGCTAGGCCTCTGAGTGGGGGAGGGTAGGCTGGCCCTGCCAGGCTGAGCCCAGACCCCGATCTCGGTCTGTAACCTGGCTGGCTGTGCTCAGGACCTCCAAGGCAGCAGGGCTCTCTCAGAAGTTGGGATTTTGCACAGTGGTGGCTGTCGGGGGACTATTATATTCTTTTCACTCTGGTTCCCCTGGGAGGGCTTAGAGGTCTTTTGCTCTGGGGGGTAAGTTATTACCTGAAGGACAGTAAGCACTCAGTGCTTTGAAGAGCCATTTGGGTTTCTTTAGCGTTTATTTATTCCCTCGACTCCCGGTCCTTCCATCTCTCCCACTTCCTGCCTCAGCATCTTCTCATTTATGCTTTGCTGCTTCTGGGACTTGGGAGGTTAAGTCGAACTGGTTATTTTGTCTCCGTTTGCTTTTATATATATACCACACTGGTGTGTCTGTATATATATGTATATATTCTTTCTTTTTAGCAGAACTCTGTTCTGTGCGATGATTTGTGCTCTTCTGTCCTGCCCTTTATCATACCACGCCTCTGTGTTCCCACAGCGATAAACTCTGGTCTCTTTAAATCTTTCTTTTATCACCAGGGGACCCATTTAGTTCCTTCAAGTCAAGGACATTCATCATTGAAGGTACACAGTACCCTCAGCCGACTATTGACTTCTGTATCCGAGCTGCATTTTATGAGACAGTGTTTTTATTTACATGACTCTCTGTCCCCCATGACAAACTTCTCCATAAAATGCATAAGGGGTGGGGAAGTGCCCCATGAGGACATCTTGCAAGCAAAGGGAAAGCAAAATGGTGTTGGAGCCCCTCGCTGCCCATCCATGCTGTCATTCCATCCTTCCTTCCCGGTGTGCATGTCCCCCACTCCGTGCTTGTGATGCCGTGATCCGCAATGGCCGGCTGGCTTTCTGCCGGGGTCTCCCTTGATCTGAGGATGCTCCAGTCCCTGCCTGGGAACTTGACCTTTGGATGGTATGATGGGAAGGATTGGAAAAGACTAGGTTTCCACAAGGGTCCTGGGACCCCAGACTGTGCAACTCCTAAGACCTCTACTTACTTCATAGTTCATGCTTGGTAAGTTCTAGCCTCCAACAGAGGCGAAGAACTAGCCAACAAGCCGCCCCATCTACCACAGTGGTTCCTTGTGAGCACTCTGGCTGCATGTGGTCACTCATGTCTGCTCATCTAGCAGCCAGGATCGAAATGGAGTGATTCTCTTCTTTGAAAAATACATGAGCTGGCACGATGCTGAGGCCCAGGGCATCCTTGTGCCATGCTTGGTATCTGCCCCCCCTCAGCAAATGGCCTTAGAACCCCACCTCAAGGGTAGGCCTTGGTCTCCCTGGGAACTGGGCAGCATTCCACACTGGAAGGGCTCCTGCCTGCCACCTGGTGCTGCCACCTGACCCCTCCCATGTATTATTTGTGATGCTGCAGAGATGCCCTGGGTCTTGGCTGCAGCTGGAAGGATTTAGCATCCCTGCTTCTGTCAAGCAGCATTAATTATTGAGGTGAAAGACAGTCGTCCCTAAGTGTCACTGTTTCTGGGTCCACTGACATGCTGGTTGCAGGTGCACAGTGCTCCTGAACACGTGTCCCACATCTAGCCNGCCTCTGCCCGGATCCCCCAAGTGCCTAGGTTCCCCTGCCCCTTAGAATAGCCGGTCACACCCGGCTCCTGGCCCATCAGCCGTATTCCCAGGTGCTAGACTGTCTCCATCCCCCTCACTGCATGGGAAGAGCATCGTGTAGTTTCCCTGGCTGTGATCTTCATGACCATGACCAAACAGCTCTGGGGGATGCTGGGGAGAGAGGCTAATGTGGGCCATCCTCTCGGCTTCCCTGTCTCCGGCATGTGGCCTTGGCTGAAAAGAATAGGGGAACCATGCTGCATGGTCTTGGGTGTCTCCAAGAGTGTTTCTAAAAATCTTAACGAGGGCAGCTTNTCCAGGAGCCTGGGCTCCATTGAGTAGGCCCTGGGACCCTCTAGGTCTGAAACCTTCCCAATCAGGTTCTGTCCTCTTCCTGGTGTAAAACCTATTGTCAGTTAAAGCCAGTGACCCAGGGAAGGTCCCAGAAGGCCCAACTCCCTTCTCCTATGTCCCTCACCTAGGTAAGGTGAAGGAGACTCCAAAGAGCCACAGACCCTGACCTCGGAAGAGGGTGGGGAGGCAGAGTTGCCCTGCAGGGTCAGAAATAAGGTGTGACTTCCCTGATCTTCTGGGTGAACCTACTGGGACCATTACACCAGAAGCCCCAGTGGCCTTAGTGCCAGAGATGAGGATGTCCTGGATTCCACCATGAATAGACCTTAGCCAAAGCAGTACTTAGGGACCCAGAATGAGTAAGAAGTAAGACCCCCACCAAAAAAAAAAACAGGGCAGACAGGAGCCAGCACTGTGTCCCATGCAAGAAGGGCACTGTGGACCCAGTGGCATTTCGAGGCAGGCTGTCAGCTCTGTCATTCTCTTCTTTCCCTTCTCTCATGGTCCCTGCCGTTACCAGGGGTCTCTGCTGCTAGGGTGGGGCGGGGCATTCAGAGGTGAGGTGGATGTTACCCCTATGTTTTTAGAAACACTTGCTCCTCTACATTCCTACCCTGCCTTTGGCTGTCGACCTTGCAAGCACTGTACCAGACCTGTGAGAAATCCATGGAGCCATCCCTCACGCTCCAAGACCAAGTCTGTTTGAAGAGCCAACACATGTCTAAAAGGCGAAACAGCCCAGGGAGAAGGCCTACAAGTGGCAGGGGTTTTTAATTAGCTCGTATTACCCACACATAATTAATGGGTTTTGTTATGACATTTTTCTACATGTACATAATGTATTTCCATGACATTCACCCCATCACCCCCGTGCCCCTCTCCCACTCCTGATCATCCCTTTCTTCTACCCATCCAGTCCCTTTACACCTTCAACTGGCAGATTTTTATGTCCCCAAAACTCTTGAATACAATGAGTCCTGTGCTGTTGGGGTGGAGAGAGCCCCGCTCTTGCCCTAGAAGAAGATGGGGTGGGGGGTGTTTCAGCTAGTCCTACCTTAGGATGTTGTAAGTCTCAGCTCTCGTGGAAACTCACAACTATTTGCTCCAGACCTTGGCCCCTCACAGAAGGGACAATTAACCTCCTACCCTCCCACCCCCATCACCCTCCCACCCCCATCACCCTGAGAATAGCCTGTGCCGAGGGAGACTCCAGCCTGGGCGTGATCTGCCCAAACCTTTCCACTTCTGCTTCTGGCTCCCCAAGCACAGCAACAAGAAACGATAGCCCCAGAGCCCCAGCCTCAAGGGCTTGCCTTTGTCCCTACAGGCACCATCTTCCATCCTGTGAAGTCCTCGGGACTCCAGTGACTAGCAACAGAACTATGTTTGCAAGCATTGCTAATGTCACAGCCTTGGCCTGTCTGATTGTAACCTTTATCCATCCAGCTGGTCCCCTGAGTGATCAGGATTCCTACTTCCTCATCNTAGAGTCTAAGGCCCACTCTTGGGGTTCACATTCCCTCATCCCTGTACCCAGCCATGGGGACATTGAAGCCTTTTTTCCAGGGACCCTGGTGAGCCTTACTTGGTCAGCAAACTTGTCTTCAGGATTTCAATCCCATTTTCTTTTCTCCTGGAATCTCCCCTCTCCAACACCCACACTCAACTCTGGGAGCCAGGAAGTACACTGCTTGCAAGATGCCTTTGCAGCCTGCCTCCTCCTCCTGGCACCCCACCTGCATCTGCACACCATCGCCAGGCTGGGCCTTGAGACCCAGCTGCCCCAACCCATGGTCTCCCTTCTCTCTCACAGAGACCGTGCGGGCCATGACCCACGTCATCAACCAGGGAATGGCCATGTACTGGGGCACATCACGCTGGAGTTCCATGGAGATCATGGTAGGGTGACACCGGTGTAACCACAGGCATGGGTTCCTTGTGGGAGGAGATCCCAAGACTCGGGCATATGTGTTAAAAAGAAGGATAGCATAACAGGGTGTGGTTGTCATAGGCATGGGTCTCAGCTTGCCTCACAGCACCGTACATGGTCCTGGACAGATGGCGTGCCCTCTGAGACTGTGTTTCTGGATCTATAGAACAAGCCTGCTGGCATGGTCCTAGGGCCCTCAGTGCCTATGCTACCTGCCATTCATTCTGAGCTCCTAGGATGCTCTGTAAGATTTAAGGGCTTTCCGGGAGCTGACTCCCATTTAACCTCTACAGTACCATAGTAGATAAATGATAATGCTACCCTCTGTCTCAAATGGGGAAGTCAAGGACAGAGGGGTTAAGTCCCATACTTAAGATCACACTGCTTCGGTCAAGACTGATACCCAGACAATGCAGGTTGCAGCCTGGGCTGCCTTTCCAGGAAAGCACCCCAATAATTGTCATCTCTTTCCATGGGAGTCATCAGAGGCTAAAGCAGCCTATGTCCCTATGTATTTCTGGAGTTCCCAGGAAGAGTCAACAGTATGTCCCTGTCCTGGAAGAAACGGAAGGGAGTGGCCCAGATGGAAAGGCTGCCTCCATCCTGCAGCCTGAGGGCAAGGAGACAGTGAATGCTCATTCCTACAGCCTCCTAACTCCACTCACACCCACCCTGCCCATGCCCAATGTCTCAGCATTCCAGGCAATGCAGCACTGCTGTAGCTTCAATGAGGCACAGATTACTGCCTCACGCAGGAAGTGCAACAGCATTTTTTTTTTCTTTTTTCAAATCCCAGGGGACTTCGGAAGCCCCTGGTATAACTCAGCATTTGAGTAGATTAGGGAGCCTGTGTCAGACATCTGGCTGACTCCCCGCAGCCAGCAAAGGACTCCGACAGATGTCGGAGTCATTGCCCCACTGTATAGATGAAGAAGCAGAGTCTCAGACCAAAGTGGAACNAGGGCCTCTCTGAGTGGCAGGCATGTCCCCACCATAGGACTGTCTACAGGCAATAGCCTGAGTTCACCCCATCCATGGCAGTTGAGGGAGCGCCTACATGCCGAGGCCCCAAGCTCCTGATNCCTCACTAAACCCATCAGTTAGCTGATGCAGCTGTTGCCTCCGGAAGGTATCTGCAACCACCAAATTCATCGTAGGTCCGAGGCCTGGAGTGCCAGACATAAGCCGGGCCCTATCGGAAGGGCTATAGACACCCTTGGTTCATTGGAACCTTATGACAAATGGGGAAACCGAGGCACCATGATCCCATTTGTCCCCGGCCCCAGGCCTTACTACATTGTGATTCCTCCAAGAACCGTTAAGCCTTAGGATTCCCAAGCCTACCCTCTTTTCCTGGCTCCCATGGGGCCTTCCTCAGACTCTCAGGAAAGCTGGGTGTGGAGGGAGCAGCAAGGCCTGGGGTGCCTCTGAGTCCTTTCCCCATGGCCCCCAAGTCTGTCCGCTGATAGAGCAGTCTCCTTCTGTACCTCAGGAGGCCTACTCGGTGGCTCGGCAGTTCAACCTGATCCCGCCCATCTGCGAGCAGGCTGAGTACCACATGTTCCAGAGAGAGAAGGTGGAAGTCCAGTTACCAGAGCTGTTCCACAAGATAGGTGGGTATCAGCCTACCCTGCCTTCACCCACTCCTCACCACCCTCAGGGCCCCACTTAACCTCACCTGGTCTCTCTCTCAGGAGTGGGTGCCATGACCTGGTCCCCACTGGCCTGTGGCATCGTCTCAGGGAAGTATGACAGTGGCATCCCACCCTACTCCAGAGCCTCCCTGAAGGTGAGCACAGCTGGGATGGGGAGGGATACCTTTGGCATAAGAACGTAGATAAAGGTAGGCCTGATTCTGGCCGGGTTCCAAGTCTATAAGGGCCTCCCGCCTATGGGACAGACCTCAGATAAGCAGGCCCATGAATACCCGCCCCCACCTTAGCCCCTTTGTGGTTCAGCATTCACAGTACAGGCTGGTCCACTATTGCCTTATGTCATGCTCCCGTCCCCGTGATTCTCCCACTCTACCGAGACCCCAGACAAAGCTTAGGGCACAAAGTTGGTCCCAAGTCAAATCCTGTTCCCTTGTTGTACACCCAAGAGGCATGAGAGTGACCATATTTGAGAGACAGGAGTCCTAGAGCCCCAACTCTGGGTCTCACTCTCACCCCAGCCTGAGTCCTGGGAGGCTCCTCAGGGCCAAAGGTATCCTGTGATCCTGTGCCCCTGGCCCAGGGTCGGATCGGTCCACCACAAACCTTGTCCTTCAGGATTCGGAAGGGTCTGTCTAAGTCTGGCCCGATGCAAGAGTGAGGCCAGGCAGCAACAGAGCTGATGTTTGGGGAGAATCAGCTACCTGCATCTGGAGATCAGTGACTTCCCTTACCTGGAGTTGTCCCTCCCCAGGGCTACCAGTGGCTGAAGGACAAGATCCTGAGTGAGGAGGGTCGGCGCCAGCAGGCCAAGCTGAAGGAACTGCAGGCCATTGCCGAGCGCCTAGGCTGCACCCTTCCCCAGCTGGCCATAGGTAATGGGCTCTGGGCACAGTGGGGGGACACCTGTTCCTAAGTTCCCTAGGGGCCTGGGCTGTACCTTCACCAGCTGGCTATGGATAATGTGTCTAGTCACAATATCTAGTCACTTCCCAGAGAGTGGCCCTGGGAAGAAAAGTGAGGGACCCTGGGCAGCACCCCCTTGATGGTCAAGGTAAGGGGCAGAGTTAGAATCTGGGTCTCTTTAAGAGATAGGCCACCAGCCTAGACCCTCAGTCAGCTAGCCAGGCATCATGGGCAAAGGAAGGGACCTTGGAGCACTTGGGCCACCTCTCTGGCAGAAGCAATGTGGCCAGAGCTCCCCAGAACCTCTTCTAGATACCCCTTGGGGAAACTCTCACCCAGTACTACTGAGCCTCCTAAGCATCCTTGGACCCCAGATGAGAGCTTAAGTACCTATGCCCAGGCGTAGCCAGGCAGGCCCTGCAGCGGGTACCTCCCTCACCTCTGGTCTTGCTGCCCACAGCCTGGTGCCTGAGGAACGAGGGTGTCAGCTCTGTGCTTCTGGGTGCTTCCAATGCAGAGCAACTTATGGAGAACATTGGCGCAATCCAGGTGAGATGGGGGACTGGTGGCGGGCTCGGGTACTGCCAGCCTTCCTGGATATACAGCTTCACTGAGCACCCTTCCAGGAGCTGGGGCATACAGGGGATGGCAGAGAGCCCTGTTCCTTCAGAGCTGTGCCTCACAGGAACAGAGATAAACATTGTAAGACTGAGTGTCGTGAGGCAACCACCACTGTGAGAAGAGGCCAGAGTTAGGCATGGATGCTGAAATGCGGGGGCAGGGGCATTTGAGACCCGGGAGGCCTTGTAAAGAAGGGGGTTCTGAAACAAACTCAAGGAGACACAAAGGATCTGAGGGGGTTATGTAGCCACTCAGCAAAGAACCTTTTGGGGAACAGGAAGTCAGAGGGCTGGAGCAGATCCTGGAGCTGCATGCCTGCAGGGACAGGGGTGAGGTGAAGCCCTGGAGGTTTGACATGGAGCAGGGCAGGCCCCAGCTGAGCTTTTAGAAGGCTTCTGCTCTCGGTGTGGATGGAGGCCAAGGTCAGGACTTAATGATGGGAGCCAAGCGGGTGAAAGGATGAGGCCAGTGGAGTTGGTTGACAAATGGTGTTGAGTAAGAGCCATGAGACACTGGGAAGTCATCTACCTCTCCTTCAGGCCAGGCTAGACTCTTGTCCTTGCATGCAGGTCCTTCCAAAACTGTCATCTTCCATCGTCCATGAGATCGACAGCATTCTGGGCAATAAACCCTACAGCAAAAAGGACTATAGATCCTAAGTTACCCCACCACCTGCTCGGACAGTTTCCGGTCCCCCCCTCGTCTCCGTTCGCTCGCTTCTGCTGTTTCAAAGCCAAATGCAGAGTGTGGTTCGTATCCAAGGGGAAAACACTATGCCCAGACGTCACCAGGAAATGATCTCCAAAGTCACCGCCAGATGCCACCTGCCGCTTCTTCACTGGATACTACCTGATGGATGCCAGGAGATGGCACTGATCAGGAAGAACATTCAGAGGCTCCCACCCAAGCCTTCCAACTCNGTTTATTCTTCAAGAAGGAACATTCGCCCCCAGCCATGGCCCTCCATGGAGATTCCAGAAGTCATGGCCGAGCGGAGATCTAATCCTCGGAGCAGGCAGGGCTGGCCTCTCTGCCAAGAACCCCTGCCTCCGAAGAGGGGTCTGCCACTTCCTAGCACTCCTCCTTCCACCAGATCCTGGTGGTCAGGGCAGGGCCTCCCTCTTTCCATGGACACCAGGCCCTTTGTCCGAGGCTGGCCTGGGGTCCTGTCTTCCCAGACCTTGACATGCCCCACATGCCCAGTGGGCCTTGGCTGGGATTTTACCTACCTAGCTGGCCCTTGGTCCCCACCCTTACCCTTGCTGGCAGGGGCAAGGATCCCAGCTGGCTTTCCCAGCATCTTCCACCCTGCATACATCTGCTGAGTCCCACAGCAGGGAATCCCAGCAGGCTTGGATGGAGCCCACTGGAGTATGCCCCTCTGTCAAGAGCTGTAGACAAGTATGGCAGCTGGCCACGGCACAGGCAGGTGGCCGCAGACTGGGCCCATGCTCACACGACCATATTCCTCTCAGACCTTCCTCTAATACCTCTGCTGTACTGGAGCAGTAGGCTTGAGACTTGGGCTGTGCACAGAAAAGGCACATAGAGCTTTTCAGTGAGGGGGCTCCCTGGGGTTCCTATTCCTGCAAGCTAAGGGCCTGGGGGACAGAACTCCAGTAACAGTCCCCACGTTGTAAGAAAAGATCCCCAGGGACCTCTTCCTGAAAAGACGGCCAGGACTACTCATTCCCTGCTGAATACCGTCGTCGTGCTGGCCTAGGAGGACAGGCTGGGGAGAGGGAGAAGGGGCAGGCTAGGCAGCCCCTTAGCAGTGGGAGCTGGGCGGATGGTGGTGCCAGGAAGCCTGCAGGTTTGAGCAATGCATGCTGCCTGGAGGCCCAATCCCATGGTCCTGTGACACTTTGGGGACAGGGTCCTTACCCATGTGTGCCAGCTAGCTCCCTAGAAGACCCCAGCCTCCTGCCCTGGACAGGCAATGGCCAGTTCCCAGGCATATACCCTGGAGGCACAGCACCCACCTTCCCTGTTGTAGCTGCTGTTCCCAGGTTCCTCCCTGCTGCTTTTCATCATCTGTTGTCCAGCCAGAGGTGGGCAGAGGCTTGGACAGGGTGGGGATGGAGGGAAGAGACAGGAAGAAAGGCAAGCAGGGTGGGAAGCTTCCACTCTCACACAGTCCCCCCTGCAGACCCTGGGCTCTCAGATCTTCACCACTACTCATAACCCCAAGCCCTGAGACCTCAGAAGCAGCCCTGTGGGTGTGGGGATGGAGGCCACTAGGCTCTGGCACCTCCATACCTGGCTAGAGGAGCCAGCTTTCAGGACAGGGCCCTGCAGTGGCCCAGCAGGAAGTAGCCAGCCCTGTGTATACAGCTGGCCTTGGCCCTGCTTGCTATAAGGACCAGGCATGCAGGGATGCCCACAGTAGGAGCTGCTGCTGCCTGTGAGCCACACCTCAGAGCTAAGCCCCTGCAAGAGACAGGAAGATAGGCTGCAGGATGAACTGGGCTACATGAGCCCTAGATGTAGGCAGCCTCTGGGATGGCATTTTAACCACGTATTGAGATGTTTTCTTCCTTTTGAGGATTTGGGGCTTTGCTTAGGGACAGGATCACCCGCCTCCATAGAGGGTTTTGGGTAGGACGGTCTCGGGAGACCACCAAAGACCCGTGCAGGCAGCTTTTAAAGGGGGAGCTTGCCCCTGGCCCTTGAAGTGTCTAAGGCCAGTTCCTTCCTCCATGGCCATAGATCTCCCCTTCCTCTGGCCCCAGCTGCCTGCTGGCCAGCCCCAGCCAGCCTCCAGCACCTTCTCACCTTGAAGCACAGCCAGCCAGGCCCGGTGCAGGAGGGGGCTGTTTGGGGGATCTGGCACATGGAGCCCTGCCATTGCTCATCCCAGACCCAAGGTCCTGAGGCACAGCAGGGCACCTGTGTGCCCTGCCCTGTCAGTCATGTACATAATGTGCTTTCTCTCCCCGTTTTTTAATGAGCGCGGCTCCTTGCTAATTGCACCCCACCAGGCCNACCGCAAGCGCCTCCAGCTTCCTGACAGACTCACCGAGGTGCAGCCCGTATTTATGGAATGACAAATAAAACCCAAGCCCTTCAGTCTCCACATTTCTGTCCTCTCATTTCCTCAGAGACAGCATCAAAGGGAGGGCAAAGCCACCAACTGCAGGGAGCTGAGGTCTTGTGTTCCCCACCTCTAAACCCGATTCTATAGCTGAGGACAAGATGGAAGTACAGGGCAGAGAGATGGGATGGCTTGGTCAAAGGATCCCCCCCTGCCTCTCTCCCCAGATGACATCTCTGAGGCCTGTGGGAGATACGGGTACCGCCCCCCACCACACACACATCTCTACTGACACCTCCAAAGGCTCCGGGCTGATGGCCAGGGAGCTCCAGGCCTTCGGGGACCAGTTGGCTGCTGTTCTCAGGTTGATGGGTTTGGGGAAAGAAGCACATGGGTCACTACAGTGTGTGTGAAGGTACCATCCTCCAGCACACTGGGGTCTTCNGTCTTCCTTGTGAGCCCTGAGCCGTGGGTGCAAATCCTCACCTCCCCTGCCATTCACCACATCCCTGTCCTAAGTCCNAGAGGCTAAGAACTACANTGGTTCCATCCCTTCCCAAAGGGTTTATTAAAACACAGAAACCAAAACATACACACAGAGTACGAGTGAAGAGAACAGTTGGCTAGCCTGTCCAGCCTCCCCCAGGACAGCCTTCAGAGGAGCTGGGGGTATGTGCCCCTGGGACTCCTGCTGAGACGCTCCAGCTAGCCCCAAGTGCCTACTCTTGCTTCACCAGGGTGAGCTGGATGGGGCAGCGGCAGGACAGATGCCAGCCTGGCCTGGGCGGGAAGAGAACTCCCTGTAGAGTCTAGTTTGACCCTGGCAGGCAGCGGGGGCCCTCCCTCCTCTCCAGGCCAAGTGGAGGAGCTGCCTCTGAGCTGGCCTCTGGTTCCTATGTGGCTATGTGGAGAGTTCAGGACATATACACACACACCCAACAGGCCCTTTCCGGGTTATCGCACCTAAAAAAATACTTTGTTTAAAAAGAAAAAATCTGAAAATTAAGAGGGAAAATATCCATAAACACAAGGACACCGACGACTTTGGGCTGACGCACCACAACCTGTAAACTTCCGGGTATATAAATTGGGCAGGTTGGCTTCCTCCTCCATGCTGTGCTCTGCGCAGGTGCGCCTTGAGGGTGGCTGTCCACCCTTGTAGGCAGGCCAAGGCAGTGAAAGGTGGAGGGATGGTCAGCCTAGGCCCCCGACCCCCTTCCTTGGCACACACTAGAAGCTCCAAGCATTAACACCTGCCCACTCTATGGAACTACAAGGATGTCTGGCCCCCTGGCTCACTCTCAGCATGCCCCCTACACGACCTCAAGACTTAGGAGACTGGTTGCAGGTGTCACGGAGCCCATCAACCTATATGGGTTTGGGAGCACCCAGTGGGTGGGGGAGGGGAGCCCTGGCTCACAGGTGGCCCTGGGGAATAGGAAGCAGAGGAGGCACTTCACAGCAGGAGTGCATGAGGGGGTGCCCTCAAATGTTGCAGCTCTGACCCAAATTCTCTAGGTCACCTGAGAGCCACACCGCACCTTCCACAGACATCCTACAAAGTGAAGGGAATCCAAGTGTCTGGAAATGTTACATCACTGCAGCTCTGACACCTTGGGCATGAAGATTCCAATCCTATCCGCAGCCAAACTAAGATGCCACCTCTGCCCCATCACTCTCTGGCAGGAGACAGCTGAGGGACCAAGATAAGAGCACCCTGAAAGACCTTTGTCCTCTCCCCAGCTGCCTGGGCAGACTNCCCTCCAAAGTTGCCCAAATGCTGGTCACAGGGAACATAGACTTTCCCAGGCCAGTTAGGGGGGTTCAGGTCAAGGTGGCTGTGGAGAGGAGAAAGCCAAGGTNGGTGGGTATGACCTAGGAAGAAGCGGAGCTGAGGGACAGAACAAGACTCCTGGGAGACATCGTCAGGGAAGGGTGAACCCTTGAAATAGAGCTGGAGTCACAGGATCTGATCTGCCCCACTTGTGGCCCCAGACCCAAGTGTCAGGATCTGTCACCTGGGGCAAAGGCAGTGAGCACAGCTATCTTGCCCAGTGGGATTAGCACAGGGGCCCTGGGGTGGGGAGCCAGCTTATGGCAACCACTCCCAAGCAGGGGACAGCCCTTCTTAGAGAGTGGGGTCAGCCACCATGATACACATCCTGGAGCTCTATGGTATGCTCAAGCCTGCAGAGGTCCTGTCTATGACCAGAGTCCCCCCTCTGCCTACCCACAGTGTCTGGCCAGTCCACTGGCCTTGAGATTTGAATAGACTGAAGTGTGGGAGTGCCACAACGGAAGAAGCCGTGGGGGTCCAGCCCTCCAGGGGTTCAGAGGAGGAACTATGTTACAGATGTGCACATCTGGGCTAAGTAAAGGCTGGGCAACTGCCAAAGTGTCCTTAAGACAAGCCGTGGAGACCTGCCCCCATTCTTGGCGGGCCCAGAGACACTGTGTGTCCCTCACTCCTTTCCCAGGGAGGAGAATCTGAGCCCCTCCAAGCTCCCTGACCTCAGACTCAATAGGCTTCTCCCCAGAAGCCCCTTGCTCATCTTCAGGGTATACTGAACCCCAGGGCACCTGCCTGGGAAGTGCCAAGGTGAGGGCTTGGAAGTCTCCAGGTTGAGCCAGGGCCAGCAAGAAGGTCAGACACAGGCTGAGAGCCTGGCAGGTCCACCCAACCAATACCCCAGCATGGAGCCTTACATGATGCCACAGACTGGGATGGAGCAAAACACACTGACATGGGAAGATGGCCCTGGCACTCCAAGACATCCCTGCAGGAAATAAGGCCAGAAGCCCTGGAGGCTCCAGCTAGGAAGGATCTAAAGAAGCCATCATGTCCAGTCCCACCTCCAAGCACAGCTCTCTTCACACCCTCTGAGAACCAGCAAGGGCCACTGTGGCCCCTACTTCATGCAGCAGTTGCCCTGGTCAAGGCCTCTCTAGGACCAAGACAACAGAGATAAGTCCGGCTCCTTGACATCTGAGGCCCAGGATGTTGTGCACTGGGAAGTCTGTGCCAAGGTGAGTGGGACAAGTCCCCCAGAGTCACCCAACAAACATGACCCTCTTTCCTGGGGCCTACCCAGCTCCTACCTGCCTACACCATACTCCTGCAAAACAGCAAATGTCCAGAAGCCCTGTAGGGCCTTTGGCCCAGGTCTAGGCCTGCCCCACCTTGTGAGGCACCGTCTTCCACTTGCCACACATTGCTGGGGCCTCCACATACATATCCACTGGAAACAACAGATTCCAGAGCACTTGAGATAGGTGCCCCTGCCAGGAGATGAAATGTGCCTGGTGCTCCCCAACTCTGGCAGGAAGGAGATAGAAAACCCCAACCTGGGCATCACCAGGCTAGGCAGCCACTCTGCAGACCTGATCCTCCCTAACACTAGGGTCCCGGGTAGGCAGGGGGCCAGAGCAGAAGGATAGTCACACAGGTGCAGACAGGGGGAGGGAACATACTAAGGGCTTCCAGAACACAGGATGCTGCATCTCCCCAGCTGGAGTGAGTCCACAGAGCAGCACCAAAGGCCTCCAGAAAACTTCCCCTTGAGGTCTGCAGCCGGGTGACAGACAGGAGTGTTGTGAGTCTGAATCTTCCACACGTCATCCAACTTTTTATCAAGACAAACACGTTCGCATCTTCGGTAGGAAAGTGCAAAAAAAGTACAGGTAAATGGAATTTCTCCTACGTCAGTCACTCTGGAAAAGGTGCCAGGGCCTTGCCTGGCGTGGCTGTGGGTGGGATGCAGTGCGGAAGAACACTTCGACTATGGTGAGGTGGCACTTCTGGGCTCTTGTGCAGCCAGGCTGGGCCTTGTCCTCTGTGTGATAGAATTGCTTGGTTTCCCTTTTGTATCCCAACATGGCGCCAACTCCTAAAAGGGCTGTAGCTTTTCTCTCCCATGGGGGTTGGGCAGGTGGCCCGGCTGCAAAAGGCAAACCAGTGGGTTACACAATTGGGTGGCCAGATATCCATAGNGGTCACAATTATGATCACAGGGAACCCTGGAATTAAGGTCCCTTAGTTACAGGCCTTTGGGCTAGATGTGAGCTGCACCCCAATTACTGGAGTCCCAGCATCCAGTAGGCTCTGCATGGAAGTTCATCCAGGGCCTCCGGCCTTGCATCTACCTCACAGGGACAGATAGGACTTGGAGAAGGCCATCAGGACTGGTGACCTCTCTGAACTCCCCATCTCCACTCCCAAAGCCATTCACACACTCAACCCCTCAGGTCCTCCTTCCCCCCGGTCCTGAACAGAGAATGCAGGTCTAAGACAAGCAACAGCTGTCCATGGGGCCAACCATCATGCAGGATAGGGTTCAACCATNATGCAGGATAGGGTTCCGGGCTGGGAGCAGTCATCCCTGACACATGGCTAAGAACACATGTGCACACATAGATGTCCANGTGAATACACACACATACACAGCCATGACCAATGTGACTCAAAGCTACAGGAAACATTAAGACTCCAAGGCTCAGAGGCATGAATCAAGTGCTTGGATGGGGCAAACAGGAGGGTGTGGGACAGCGGAGTGGCCAGCAAGCCCCCTCACCTCAGCTGGAAAGGAGCGCTGCAACGGGGGGAAGTCACGAGGACGACTAGATGTCTGCCAAGAGATTAGAGCATGGGCTTGCCTGGCATCCCCAGCAACGGGCAGGCTGGGCCCCAGAGGGGCACTGTGTGCATGCTGCCCGGAAGCGGATGGGGACCTACCAGTCACATAGGGCCCCAGGGGCATCTGGTTGTAGTTGACAATCCCTCCCGGTCCAGGGCCCCGGAAGTTGGGCCCAAAGCTGTTGTTGTACATCTGAGAGGAGCCGAAAGCGCCCTGGAGGCAAGGACCAGCTTGACAGGTGACAACCAGAACATCACCCAGTCCCCCACCCAGGGGCACCCACCCATACAGCAGGGGGACTCAGGCCCATGATGCAGTGTGCAGGCCAAACCTGACCTGCTGGATGGTGGGGTCACCAGCACGGTTGGTTAGGCGACTCAGGATGCTGCGTTCGGACATCTGCAGACGGGCAGCCACCGGGGGAATGCGTGACAACATGGAGGGCAGGCGAGTCACATCGGCCTTCATGTCACTCAGCAGTTCCTCCAGCTGGTTCAGGACTGCAGGGTGGGAGGGCCTAAGAATGGAGGGCTTGGTCTGCCCTCCACAGCTGCCATACAGGTAGTGGCCAGGAAGGTGCCCTTTACATACGTCACAGCACACACTCAAAAGCAGACACCATGGGGCATCCCTCACAAGGCTCTTCAAGTCCTGGGAAGCCTAGGATTGCCAACTGGAGAAACAGGCTTTACAACAAAATTCCTCCAGGGGCCCCTCCTGGCAGAAAAGAGCTCCAGACACTCTAGATTCCCTCTTTGGGTGGCCAGCAACCCCATCTGACACTAGGTCACTAGGCCCACAAACCATAGCTGCCAGTGGGGCAGAGCATGGACCAGACCTTCATGTGTGAGCAAAATGTTAGCCACATCCCTTTCCACTCTGGAGCCCTCAGACCAGAAAAGCAGAGATTTGGAGTAAGATTCAAAGAAGACCTTGGGCAAACTGTTCCCCTTCCTAAATTCCAATGCCCTTGTCCCAAGATGGAGACATTTAAGATGCATTCCTCTAGGTACAGGACTTGCTCACCCCTGCGCAGGACAGCAATGTGAGCATTAGTGAGACCTCCAATCTCGTTGCCTCTGTGCTACCTACTGCAGCCTGTGCCCTCCTTGTTGGCATTTCTGTGAAGGACTTAAAAGGGGGGAACCTCATTTCCCTGCAGGTGAAATGAGGTACTAGAAGAGAACTGTACCCTTCTGATCCCAGAGGCCTCACCCTCTGGGCATCTGTCCTATCAGCACCTCCAATCGAGACCAAGCGTGCTCCTTGGACAGGATGGCGGCTGTGGGCTGCACCGCCAGAGGTGGGGAACGGGGCTCACTCACCCTTGTGCAGCACGGCATTGGCAGGCTTATTCCCGGCAAGGGACTCCTTGGATAGGTGCTGGTGGCTCTCAGCAAGGCACTCCACCTCTGCCAGGCGAGCATTGAGAGCCATGGCTGGGTGGTTGGGATCCTGGGTCATGTTGAGGTACGCAGCCCTCCGGAGCTGCTCCTCGATCACCAGTGCCTGCTCCANCAGCTAGGGGGTGAAGTGACAGCACTGGCCTGGCCCCTCCTCCTACAGAGTCACTGTGCCCTCCTCCTACCATCACCCCCCAAGCTGAGGCTCTAGGGGGGGCCTCCTACTTCCCTCCTAGCCTGATNTCCTGGCCCTAGGAATCTTCCACAAACTCAGCTCTCCAATCTCATCCTCTGGGTAGTGGGGAGTGCTCACACACTGGGGACTTGCCTGCTTGGGTTGACTGAATCCTCAGAGGAGAGCCTGGCCCAGGTTTAGGTACAGGGATGGGTGGGGAGGTAACATNCTTGAAGGCTTACCTTGAACCTGCGGGCCAAAAACTTGTTCTTCATTTCCAAGTAGTTGCCCTTGTGGATCTCAGACTTAAAGGGCTCGTTGAGGATCATGTACCGAGGGTCATTCTGAATGTCCTGCCATCGGGCATAGCCATGCCTGAGTGGGTACAGTTAAGGGCAAAGGTGGCCACAGGAATGAGGGGCTTGACAGCAGGAGTGAGGTGGGAACAACCAGGGTCCCAGCTTGCTGTCTGTGTGCACCTAGGCAAGTAAAGACTCAGCTGCAAGATAAGCATGCTGGTAACCATGACAACAGTGACATTTCTGGCAATGACAGGTGTCAGGCAGGGCACTGAGGCCTCCAAGTGCTGACTCTATCCCAACACCCCAGATGGACACATGCATGTCCCAATCCCTGAAGCCCAAGAATGTGGCCCTTACCCAGATGTGATCAAGAAGGGTTCAGACTAGATGAGGGAGGGCCTAAATCCCAATGACTGTGTTGGAAAGCTAATTGGGGGAAGACACAGNNAGACGGACAGATGACAACAGAACATGATAAAGAGAACACAGAGGCCGGCCACGGAGTCTCAAGGTTATAGGCAATCACCAGAAGCTGGGAGATGGAGGGAAGGTCCTCCCTAGAGCCTGTAGGGCCCCTGAGGACCAGACAGACAGACAGACCAGAGTCATCCCAGCGTGACTGACCAAGGATACGTCACAA
Organism: Neotoma lepida; assembly: GCA_001675575.1. NCBI lineage: Eukaryota > Metazoa > Chordata > Mammalia > Rodentia > Cricetidae > Neotoma > Neotoma lepida. The sequence goes on along the minus strand of LZPO01017291.1, from coordinate 597,561 downwards.
TGCCTGCCAGCAGCCAGTAGTCGTGGCGGCGGTGCCAGATTTCGTAGATTTTTCCCGAGGACACAGCAGCCCGTTCCTCATTCTGCCACAGTGTGTGCAATTCTGAAAAAAAAAAATCAAAGTGAGCAGAATGTAAGGTCCCCCCTGGCGTACACATAAGCTTGTTCACACTGGCCATCACCCAGCCTCAGAGGTACATTGCTCCAGTGTTGCTAAGAGGGGTATAATGGACTATATCAACCATTCATAGCCCAGTATAAAATTACCATCTGCCCAGACTCCTGGGAAGTGGGACCAGCAGCCCAGTCCCTGTCTAGCATTCTACCTCGGTACCTGTGAAGCCCCCATCTGCAATGTTGAACATGAATTTGAATTTCCCNTTTTTGTCTTCTTTCTTCCCCTCCTCGTCTTCCTCTCTGTCACCATTTTGCTGTGTCTCCATGGGCTCCTTCTCCTCAGTCTTGGAGTCATCTAGTGAGGAGGCAACAGGTCATGTTCACTGTCTCTCCAGAAGGCATTACCCAAAGCCNTCTCCCTGCCATGCACTGGGAGCCCCAAAGACAAGTGGAACATGTCTGTCCTCCATGTGCTCACGGCACAGAGGGACTTAAAAGGAAAGAGCCAGGGGCCCTCTCTTTCCATCCTGAGCAGGTTCCTGGCCCTAGCACCTCTCCCCCCACACCAGAAGCACCTCAGAAAAAGGCAGAAGAGCTCTATGAAGGGAGGGAGAATTCAGGTTCAGAGACAACGGATGCCTGAGGACTCTGACCACAGGGTGGCCGCTCTAGAGCTGAAGTAGGAATAGCTGAGCCACAGATGTTCTGTGACCGCCTCCTTTCCCTCTCTGGGTGACTGGGGTGACAGCAGGGCTTAGGAGAGAAGGGGAATGAGTCTGTCCCCTGTTAAAAGAGCCATCCTGATAGGAAGAACTTGCAAATCCAGGCCCTTGTCCACTGGCTCCTACCANGGCCTGGGGACAGCACCTGGGAGGCTGACCAGGAGGCATAAGGCAGGCACAGGAGAAAGCCCCCACCTGGCCTGAAATCNCCGCTGTGACTCGGGCTTGGCTCCAACTTGTCTGGGATCGGCTCCTTGTCTGTCAGCCCTTCCTCTGCAAAACAAGGGGGGCTCGTGGGCAGAGAGGGGCCCCCTATCCATCACAAGTGCTACTCGGTACAACAGGCACAGCCTAAAACACTCCCTGGGAGGTGGCGTTGGCCTCTCCNCACAAAGCACCACCTTCAATCTAGGTCTACCAAACACATAAAACCAAAATATTCAACACATGTCAGCCAAAACAAGTGTGTGTACATGAGTCTCTGTGTGTGCACGTGGAAAGGGGCACGAGCACGTGCGTGTGCACGTGCGTGTGAAGGCCAGAGGTTGCTGATCTGTGTCATCCTTAATCACCATCACCTTATTTCTTGAGACAGAGCCTCATTAGCATGGATTTGGGAAGACTGGCCAGCAAGCCCTAGGGTTCCTCGGGTCCCGGTCTAGCACTGGGATTACCCACATGTGCTGTATTTTGGGTTTGGTTGGTTGTGGGGGGAGGGTTGGTTGGGGTTGGGTTTTGTTTGTTTTTGTTTTNTTTACTGGTGTTTTCTGTCTTTGCCTTTGCTCTGCATGGGTAACAGAAATCAAACTCAGGTCAGCACGCTCAGGTCAGCACAGCAAGACTTTACAGACCGAGGTTGGGTGTCTCCTAACCTCTCAAAGTAAACGTTAAAGCCAAATCTATCAAGAAGGATGGTAATTACTGCAGACTACTAGAACTACTGGAAGCTTTTTCAGCAGAAAAAAACTAAACGCTGAAAAGAATATTCTCCTAACAACACAACCCGGTGTGGTACTGACCCTGCAATCACAGTGAGGCTTTAACACAGAGTCTCTCAAGAAGTGGCTGATCATAGCAAACACCGATGAGGATATTAACACAAAACCTTAGCAGTATAATCAACAAGCTCTGCCTAATGATCTGAAGTGTGTATTAAGAACCTCACACCCAACTGCCTTTTTCCAATCCACACACGGCATTTACAAACTCCAGCCATGATAAGCCAGAAGCAAGTTTGACAGTATCCAGATGGACTCNTATTTTCAAACAAGAAGCCAAGTGAGTTGGAACCCTGTAATCAAAAGATAACCCAAGAGCCCTAAACTCTCCATGACAGGGTGAAAGTCTGTGTAGACCTGACCCCTNGCCCTTCCCAACACGAGGTAGTAGGACACAGCTAGCACCCAGACAGGGTAAAGAGACTAGAGTGTGGTCCGCCGACCTGCCCAGGGCTGCAGAGGCCGTGTGCTGTGCTGAGACCTACCTTTCAGTGGCTGCTCCGGAGAGCCCTGGGCCTTCTCCACCTCCTCCATCCTCTCCTCTCGAGCTCTGTCCTTGCTGTCTGAGCTCTGATGTTTGTCCTCACCCTCTACTCTGTCCAGGGCAGTTGGCAGGGCCTAGAAGGACAGGCTAGGGGGCTGCAGGACCTGAGCCTCAGCAGGGATGCACAGGAGGGAATACGCACTGGGCTGGGAGCCTTCAATCCCAATACCCCCACTTGTTCCCTGCCTGGTCACCCTAGGTCCAGTGACCGACCGGAACTGGGAACCAGGAAGGCCTGGGTTCTACCCACCTGGGCCAGACCAAGCTCCACCCACATTTTCCACAGGGCCCAGCCATCATCGACTTACATACCTGGATTTCCTGGGGCTTCTTTGACTTCTGCAAGCCTGACTCCTTCTCATCCATGCAGCCCAGCTGGGATTCCATTTTGTCTGCAATATTAAGGGAAAGAGGTGAGACAGGTGGGCT
>LZPO01017291.1:582269-594332 GCA_001675575.1 Neotoma lepida | reverse complement strand
GTGCTCCACAGTGGGAGACAAGTTCAGAAGTGTGAGCAGGGCTCCAGGCCAGGCCCCCAACTCAGACCCTTGTAGGACCTTGGGCCTGGTGAGGCCACAGTGTGCAGTGTCAGGATGGAGTAAGCACACCATGGCAATTGCCCTCCAGAAGCAGGGGNAGGAAATGTGACCCAGGGCTGGTTTTCTTGTCAGGGTGATGGAATATTAAATTCAGCAGGAGCCACTAGCCCATGCTTTAGAAAGGCAGACTGCATGGCATGCGTGGAACTAAAACCTCAAGGCTGTTGCTAAAAGGAAAAGCCTCCAACAAGATGTCGCAGGGTGAGGGGGTCCCCACACTGTGGGTTCCCTCATCCACCTCCCATGACCCAAGACCTCTCCCAGGCTCTCCCTAAGCCCAGACCTGGCAGACCCAGTGGAGCTGGTGGGAGCTGTGCAGGGCTGGCAGGCACAGGTGTGTTGGGATCCGAGGAGATCACCTCACAGGGCTTCTTGCCCTCTGGTCCCTCAGGGACCAGGTCAGGGGTGCTGTACTTCCCATTGACGTGCTCAAACTCCTGAACCTGGGGCAGTAGGAGGACAGCAGAGAGGACAGAGGTGACGACTCGGAGACAGCCCCCAAGACAGAATGTGGCAGGTTTGAGTGCTGCTCTGCCCAAGGCTAGCTGGGACAGATGTACTTCTGCAACTGCTGCCAGTGGCCCTCTCCCCAGAACTCACCCTTCTGGCCTCATCCCCCCACCCTCACCCTGTAAGGCTCCTCTATAGTCGGTCCCTTTGGTCTTTCTCAGACCTGGGTAGTTGTGTGACCTGAACCAGGCATTGCCCTTTGGCAGCTGACCCCCATCAGAGGCAGCGCTAGGGCCACATGCCAGCCAGAGGGCTAGTAGAGGCTTTACTCACCCACCTTCTTCCTAACCAGCGACATGACCCCAATACGCGTGAGCACGTGCTGCCTGGACAGGCCCTCCCGGGGTACGCCATCTGCGAAGGTCTCTGCGCCATCTGCCCCCGGCTCACACAGGTGCCGCATGAAGAGGGACACATAGGCTCTGGGGTGGGGAGTACTGGGGCTCAGGGAGTGAGGGAAGGCTGGCAGGACCCCCAACCTCTTGGATGGAATCCTCCATCCACCACAGTGTGCCTGCTGGGGCCAGGCCCCTGGAAAGGCAGAGGAACCTCCCTGAAGGGGACCCGCCTCAGATGCTCCTGGCCCTGGGTGGCCCAACCTCACTATCCCAGAGTTTGGGCAGGGGGACTTCTGGCCAGTGTTTTCTATAAATCAGCCCTGCCCAACACACCACACCCAAAGATCTGATAGTCATGAACTCTCCTCCAGGCACCTTTGACCAGGAGGGAGCAAGCACTGTCCACTGGAGGGCCCACTCCACAGGGATAGAGGTCACACCCTCCTGAACTACCACCTCACTTGGACCCTTTACCTAAATTCCTTCTCGCTCTTCCCACGAAGGTCCCGCACCAGCCAGTGGGAGTTGAAGGCATCCTGGGGGGGCATACCCCAGCGCATGATGGCATTCAGAAAAGCTTTCCTCTGTCTGGCATTGAAGCCCAGCACCTAGCCAGGGTGGAGAAGGGGAGTGATCTCAGGTTAGATGAACAGAACTGTGGGATGGGGAAGGAGATAAAGAGAAACTTGAACCCAGAGGGTCCCTCACAGCTTCATTTCTACATGACCTGGGAGCCTGGGAAAACCCTCAGTTCCTCCAGACCCCAGGGGTGGTATGGGATCGGGGAACAGGCAGACCCCACCTCAATATTGCCCCCAACTCGGGCCAGAAGAGGCGGTAGGGGCTTGTCCCTGTCACTCTTCAGCTGCCTCCTAGATTGTCGTCGTCCACCTGGAAAACAGCCCACCACAGACCCTCAGGCTGATATGTGCAGGGGTTCCACCAGCATACTCAGGACAGCAAGACCCTNTGGACGACCTCCCGCAGCTCCCAAGGGGCCACCCTAGCCCAGCCTCACCAGGCCATCACTCCCCACGCATTCTAACAGCCCAGGTCACCCACACTAATACTCACTCTGCCCTTCGGGTCTCTCCTCAAAGTCCTCGTCCTCATCTTCAGAGCCGATGGAATACTCGGACTGGTTGTCCGAGAGCTCATCTTGCCACTCTGTAGGCAGTCAGCAGAGGGGCCTTGTGCACCAGGGCTAACTAGGCCAAGCCTCCCCCCCAGTCACAGCCTAGTCATGACAGTGCAGTGTCTGTCACACACCCCACCTGCATGCTACAGCCCCTGTGTAGGAACTCCCCTGCTCACCACACGCACCCTGGTCCTCCTGGGAGGCGTCATTGTAGTTGACCTGCTTGCGGATGCGCTTGCCCTTGCCCAGGTTGCGGGCCAAGTCCTCTTGTTGCTGCTCATAGTGGTGACGCAGCAACTTCTCCCAGTAGTCAGGGTCCACATTCTCCTCCTGCTTAATCACCTCCCGTTCAACCTCCTCCTGGGGATGTAGATGTGGGGGAGAGATGGGCACACCCAGTTGCTTCTGCCACACCTCACCCACCTTCACAGACCCACAGGGCAAGTGGAATAGGCTTTCTTGCCTACTCCAGAAAGCCCTCCCTGATCGCTCCAGCCCTAGCTGGTGTCCTCCCTGCTCCTGCCACTGTCACTCACTGCACATGACATCCTGGCCTCAGTCAGAAATTCTGGTACCCCAGACACTACCCTCAGGGTTCATGGTTTTGTATTTGTTTTTTGTGTTGTTGTTTTGAGTTGTTTGTTTGGCTTTGGTTTTCGGTTTTTTGAGACAGGGTTTCTCCATGTAGCCCGGCCTGTCCTGGAACTCATTCTGTAGACCATGCTAGCCTCAAACTCAGAAATCCACTGGCTTCTGCTTCCTGAGTGCTGGGGTTAAAGGCTGGCACCACCATTGCCCAGCTGGGTTCATGGTTTTAAAGGGAACTAGAACCAATGCCCAGGTTTGCAAGGAGGATGGCTGGAGCCAGTGGGAGAGACTAGGAACTACGGCGGCAATTGGGCTGTTCAAGACACCAGGAGGGAGATGAGGTAGCATGTTCTAGAACAGGACAAGACAGAGGCATAGTGTGGGGCCAGAGGGGTGGGGCTGGAGGGTGGAGGGAAGAAGGAGGTGGGGCTGCCAGGGGCAGTGTGGCACTCAGTGGCCTTACCACGCCATCCTCCTCACGGACCACGTACTGCGCCACCTTGAAGGAGCTCAGGTACTCATTCATGTTCTGCAGCTCCGTATCATCCGTGGCATCCTGGTTCCGATCCAGCAGCTTGGATATGGCGGCATCATCATAGTGGATCACGCTGCTGTCTTCCACATCCTTGTTGTCACCTGAGGGGTGAGCAGGGGGCAATGTGTGGATATAGATGGCCCTTGTACTGGGGTGAGGAGGTTGGTGACCAGGCGAGGCAGCTACACCAGAACCCGGGCAGGTGTGCCATTCCTCCCCACCCACCCTACAGTGGGGCCGTGGGCAGCAGAGGACCTCCTCTGGTCCAGGAACAGCCACCTGGCTAGACAAAAGGTTGTGGGTGACTCGGGTGGGCCCCTACCTGGTGGGGTGCTGCCATGCTTTTTCTTCGCACTGGCAGCCAGAGATCCGCCCTTGGAGGACTGTACATCGGGGATGGGGGTGGCAGGCCTCTGGCCCTGGGACATCATGCCTGAAAGGCAGAAGAAGAGGGACACCGGGCCAAGGCACTGAGGAACTGCAGGCTTGGTGGGCAGCAAGCAAAGATGCAACCCTAACTTACTCTGGGGGTGTCCCAAACTGGGATTAGAGAAGAGGACAGGGACCCTGGGGTCCTGAATGGGTATGCCTCAAACAGGACTACCTCAAGCCCCCATCACACTCCTACAGAAGGGAGGCCCACCTTCCACATCGTCCTTGAAGAGCTCCTCCGTGCCAAACTTAAGGATGTCATCCAGCTCCTGCTTGGTCATGGAGCCTGACTTGGAGCCCAGGCCAGGCCGCACCACCAGATGTGTGAGCATCATCTTCCGCTTGGCCACCTGAGTGATGCGCTCCTCCACAGAGGCCCGGGTCACAAAGCGGTAGATCATCACCTTCTTGTTCTGCCCGATGCGGTGAGCACGGCTGAAGGCCTGGGGGAGACGGCAGCTCAGCACCCAGGGCTTGACTCAGGGCTCCAGGCCGCAGCTAGGTGCCCCGGGGAGGACCATATGGAAAGCCGGTGGTCATGCAAGGGGCAGCCTGACCACACAGGAAGGTGCACTGTGTGGAGAGCAGTGCATCTGTCCAGCAGCACTGTGGCCTGTGGCCAGTTTGGTTTAGAGTAAAAATATGCCTGGCGTGTGGACATAGGTGAGACTCCAGGCATACAAGGGTGTGTCCAGGAACAGTGTCCTACATGCTTGATGGAAATGAAGCTTCCTGGGACTCCAGTGCTGGATCATGGGAAGGTGGGCTACATCTCATTGTGTGTGAGTGATCACGGGACAGTAAAGCCATGTGCTGGAAACAGCAATCTTTGAGGGCAGCAAGGCCTGGGAACTGCTCTGGAGGACATGCCTGGGAATCCATTGTGTCTCTATAGGATACGGCCCTGGTGTGGCAGTGTATATGACGCACAAGTGTATGTGTGCACCCCAAACTGTCAAAGTGTATCATGATGTCCTGCCACCGAGTGAGGTGGCTGGAGAACATCGGGTAGCCTGCTGCTCTCTCTCCACCCTTCCCTGTCATCCCATCCGTTCCCTCCATTTCCTTCTCTCCCCTACATCCAGCAGGCTCCCTCTATTCCTTATCCCCTCCAAAACTGGCACCTTTATGGATCCTGTGACTCCCTCATCCTGCCTCCTTCCCTGACCAGGGCCCTGAAGGTAACAGGACAGATCAAGACTGCCATTCAAGTTGCTGCGCATCTTCAACACCTCCCCTGCCCTCTCTGAGCCAATTATGCTCCTCTCTCCCCTCACCTCCCGGGGCCCCCTTTTAGGGAGGTTCCACACCAGGAGGGCACAGTGCCAGGGACACGAAGGAGTAAAGAGGGGAGAAAGGACAGAGGTGTTGAGGGCACACAAGAGGTGAGACACAGACCTGGATGTCATTGTGGGGGTTCCAGTCCGAGTCGTAGATGATGACCGTGTCTGCTGTGGCCAGATTGATGCCCAGGCCACCGGCCCGTGTTGACAGCAGGAAGCAGAACTGCTGGGCCCCAGGAGCTGAGGAAGAGGCCAACAGGCACAGAGGAGTTAGTGGGCACACCTGGGCAGGGGTCAAGTAGACAGCACAAAGGAGGGCAGGAACGGGAGCAAAGGTCCCCTGGCAGAGGACAGGGAAGAGGCTGTGACCCCAGAGGCACAGCCGCATCATCTGCTGGGCTCATGCAACCCTGCTGATGCTGGCCAAGTTGGTGGAAGCCAGAATGAGAAGGAAGCCAACTTTCAAGGCACAAATGGCCATCAACCAAGGAGGGCCAGCTGGTTGGTGGCAAGTGGCCTTTCCTTCTCACTCTGCCTTCTTCTTGTCATCTCTGATGCTGCTTAGAGAATTTGTCTGCTGAGTCTCCTTAGAACCCAATGAACCAAGTAAAAAGTGTCTGGTATGGTGGTACATGTGTAACCCCAGCCATGGGAGACGGAGGCAGGAGGATGGTGAGCTAGAGGTGAGCCTGAGCTATACAGTAAGACCTTAAGAAAATAATAACAAGGGACAACAGTTGTGGCCTAAGAACTGGTGTGTTTCTTCCATTTGCAAAGCAGCTTGGGAAGCACTGTTAATTGGATGGTCAGGCTAAGACCCCCAGAGACACGGGGTCCCTTGAGAGGGATGGGTACCATTGAATCTGTCGATGGCCTCTTGCCGGAGGCCCCCAGTGATGCCCCCGTCGATTCGCTCATACTTGTAGCCCTCATACTCCAGGAAGTCCTCCAAGAGGTCCAACATCTTGGTCATCTACAAAAAACATGGATTCAAGAGTGGCTGCTAGCAAGCCAGGACCCCATCAGGCCATGGACAGGACCTCATCATGGGTAAGAGGAGAATTCCAGAGTAGGTAGACATGCCCAAAGCAGGCCTCCTGAAAAGAACACAGCCCCCAACCTCACCTCTCAGCCACCATCTGTTCTCCAGAGCAGCCCCCATACATAGCCTCAGGCACAAGCCTCTGGTTCACCCCCATCTCCCCAGAAGAGAGCCCCAGCACCTCTGCATTCAACACCCTGCAGGCCCAACGCTTCCTTCTCCCCATAACTACTCCCAACCATGTGACTCCTGACACACACGGGCCCCTTACTGCCTAGAGAGCTCCAATGTCACTTCCTTTATGTTATATTCCCAATGTTACCTCCCACAAGGCAGGCCCCGCCCCCCGAGCTCCCAGAGTCCTGTCTGGTCCCCTCCTGTCTTTAGATAATTCAATTATATGAAACTACCAGCAGACACCCTCCTTCAAAGCATGGGGATTCGGATACTGCCCTCACCACCTGCTATTGATAAGTCTGAGGGTTGATCATCCCTCCTCCAAAGGTCTGAGCCTGAGTTGTTTTCCCTAGCTGGTGTCCAGGGACTGGCCTATTCGGATCCTGCTTAGTCTTCCATGGAATACTGCAGATCTGAGACTGCTTCTTCCTCCAAGTCTACAAATGTGACTTTCACAATTTCCTGGTGCTTTCTCTGCAGTTCTGGCAGTGCCTCCTTCTCAGACATCCTCCATGCTTTCTCATCTGTCTCTGATGCGTGCTGGTAAATTCCTCAGCCTCGGGTTCCAGGTCATCAGTGTTTTTCAATGGTGAGAGTTTATTTACCCAGTCGGACAAAATGTTTTCTTTCAGTGTCTAAACTCCTCTGCATTTTTGAAGATTTTATTTATGTGTGTGTGTCCACATGTGGGTATGTGCACATGCATACAGGTGCCTGCAGAGACCAGAGGAGGATGTCTGATACCCTGGAAATTCTCTTATGGGAAGTGGCAAGCTGCATGTTGTGGGTGCTGGTACCCAAACCCCGGTCCTCTGCAAGAGCGGCAGGCTCTCTTCACTGCTGAGCCGCCTCTCCAGGCCCCTGTGCTCTGATCTGTTGTTTCTTACACTGTCTCTTCCTGCTTGTGTCTAATTTCTTCCTTTTTGAAAATCCAAAAATGCTTACAGTGTTTTCCAGGGTATTCTCTCTTCATTTGAGTTCTAATTGTTGTTTTAGGGGATGGATGTGGATGAGTTCCTGAAGAGTTTGGGGGTCTGGGTTTGTCCGATCATACAGATGGGAGGGCCACGTCTCTGTCATTTTTCCTCTGGTACATTTCTATCACAATAGTTTCCACAACTTGGGCTTCCAGGGCCTTCACCCTGATTCACATTTTGTGGCAGAAATGGTCTCAGCAGAGAAAATGGATGCAGCCTGCCAGCTACCACCTAGTCCAGCTATAGTCACAGGCCTGGCCTGCCTCCCTGGACTCTGCACCCACTTACCACCCCTGCCTGCCGCCAGAGGCNGCAGGCACCAGCAACCCTTTTCACTCAATGTTTTGCACAGGAGAGCTGAACCCCACACTCACGTTAAGAAATAGCCTCACGCAGTCCCACCCCAGGCAAGTGGTTTTAGCCCTAGAATCCTCATCACTGTAACCTCCAAAACAGACCTAACCATCAGTTTGGGCAAGTGTCTCATGAGCTGTCTTTCCCTCTCCAGACCAGATAGTTTGAGGGAAGAGCCTATACATTCCTGTCTGTGCCCAGAAACCAGACTGAAGAGCTGAACAAAGAGCAGAGGAAAAGGGAGAAAACCACTGAGCTGGGTGGCTCTGCTTCTGCATACACAGAAAGCAATGTCACCTGTGGACCCTTGGAGCAAGCTACGGAGAGGGGCTCCTGGAGCTGCCCCCATTGTGGGTCCTCCCAGACCANTTTTAGGACCCTACTTTAACAAACCAAGCCATGGGAGTGAAAAGAGGCTGAACAAAAGAGGGGGGCTATTATACCAGCCTGGACACACGGGCCAGAGGGACAGGTACAGGGAGATGAGATGAGGGAATATGCTGGTCTCTATAGCAACCAGATCCTGTCTCTATGAGCTTGGTACCCGGATGTGTCATGCAGGGGCTCAGAGGCCTTCAGCCCACAGTCAGGCTGACTCCCCTGTGGATTCGAGCAGGCTCCGGGGTAGCCCACCTGGGAGAAGATCAGCACTCGATGTCCTTCATCCCGCAGCTTCTTGAGCATCTTCTGCAGCAGCATGAGCTTCCCTGAAGACTTGACCAGGGAGCTGCCATCATAGGAGCCATTGGGTAATACGGGGGCCTCCTGTGGGCACAGCAGAGCAGAGTCTTGGCGGACTCTCCCTCTGGCTTCGGCCCCAAAGAGACTGTAGTGGTGGACAAGTGCCTGGCCGCGGGCCACCTGCTCATCTGCTCTACTGAGCACAGAGTATAAACCAAAGCAGGCTCAATAGTGTGGGTCACATGGAGCCTGGCTCCAGACACAGGCTTGCCAGCCTCACTCTCTGCCTAGTACTGATATGAAGATCAACGACCTTCCCACAGAAGCCTGGCTTGGTCACTATGGGCCCTGGAAGGTGCATACAATAGGGCCAGCTCTGCTCATCTCTGACCCCAGATGGGCAGGTCAATCTAAAGGCAGATCCCAGAAGATTCCTGAGTCANACCAAGTCACAAAAAGGANCTCCAGTGGNCCACAGTGAGGTCACCCCAGCATGCCCGGCTCTGCAGTAATGGGGAAGATGTAACAGCAGAGGATGAGTTAGAACCCAAGGGGCAGTATTGGGGGTGGTGACCAGCAATGCCACCACAGAGAGCCTAGTCCTCAGCTCTCTGTGAACTTTCTCCTCGGAATCTTTCCAGGGCCTTTCTGGGAAGGTGTCACTATTGCTCCACTTGACAAAGGAGAGCCCTGAGGCACCACAAGAAGCACCAACTTCCCATGACCACAGCACCAGGNTGNACAAATTCCAGANTCCAGTGTCTCACTCACTGCTGCCACTCACACTNCCCCAGGAAAAGCTCCCTTGGGGACAAAGTGAAGCTGGGTCAACCCTCAAAGCTCCCTGGAGGCCCAGTGCTGAGGCTGGGGAGGTTTGGGGGCTACTGGGAGGGGTTAGGAAGAAATGACCTGGGGCCAAGCAGTGGGCAGAGGCAGCTTCCAAAAATGTCCCCCAGCACCAAAGGGACAGGATGGAGACTCATGTCACCTCTGGCATTCATTCTCAGGAAGGAATGGAGGACTGGGGACCAAAGCACCTAGCCATGGGCACCTTCCACAGAGGCCACAAGAAACTCCCCACAGCAGCCAGGCACCTATACAATGGCCACAGGGAATACACCACACCCCANTGTCCACAGGGAACACATCAATCACTAGGGGCCTGTATGACACTCATAGAGAACCCACTATGGCAGCCACAGGGACCCACCATGACCACGGGGAACTTTACCGCAGCAGCCATTTGAGATCTGCCATGATGACCAGAGGTAACCTATCACAGTGGCCACAGGGAACACAACAGCCAGTAGAGACCTACCATGATGGCCACCGAGAACCTACTAGAGCAGGGACCCCAACAAAGCAAGCATGGAAACATGCCTTGATGGCCACAAGAGCCCAACACAGTGCCCGTAGAGACCTACCATGATGGCCACCGAGAACCTACTAGAGCAGGGACCCCAACAAAGCAAGCATGGAAACATGCCCTGATGGCCACAAGAGCCCAACACAGTGCCCACTGGGACCTGCCATGATGGCCACAGGGAACTGGCCATGGGGAACCCACCACAGCAGCCACAGGGAAGAGGTATGGGTGGTTGCAACATTTCTTCAGGTCCATCATGATGTTGAGCAGAGACACCTGGTTGCCGCCTCCCTTGGAGTTGAGTGCCTCGAAGTTCCGGGTGAGGATGAACTTGTAGTACTTCCTGCAACAGGGCNTGGGACAAGGTTGACTGGAGGCCCCACCACACTCCTAAAGGTGTAGGCTCTACCTTCAGGAAGGCTGGTGGTGTCCCCAGGCACCATGTACAGAGTGGCACAGGAAGCCTTCCCACAGGGCAAGCCAATGGGAGACATTACTAGAACTTGGGCAGCCTGACTCTAGTCACCGCAGTCCATGAAAGGGGAAGGAGACACAGTGAGCAAGGCCTCCACAGGCAAGCAGCCCTCCTGCCAACCCCAGGAAATGGTCATGAGAGTCAGATGGGGCCTGTGGGAGGGGGTGGCTGAGGACACTAGGTAACTGGGCCAGTTGCTGCAGGCCGGAGCCAAGCCTCCATCACTCACTTCTGCATCTGGCTCAGCTCCACACGGACGATCAGCTCCGTCTTGGCCGGCATGTTCTTAAACACGTCAGCCTTGAGCCGCCGGAGCATGTGCGGCCCCAGTAGGTCGTGCAGTTTTTTGATCTGGTCTTCTTTGGAGATGTCAGCAAACTCCTCCAGGAAGCCTTCCAGATTGCTGCAACAGAGAGATGGGATAAGAGCCAGAGCAGACCTCAGATCTCTGCGGAGGAATCAGGACCAGGGAGGATGAGGCAGAGGACAGAGCCCCGGCCAGCAGAGCCCAAAGGCTGGTGGTCCAGAGAGCCTTGGTACCGCTGAGTAGCCATTCAGGCCCCATCCCAGTCTGCATTACGCCACATGTCATAGCCCTCTGCCACACAGGATCCCTCCCCATCCTCACAGCTATTCTGCACATGAGTTCCCAGAGACGACCCAGACTATAGAAAGGGAGACCAAGCACTCAAGGTCAAGTACTTCAGCATGCTACAACCTGCCCTTGAATCAACATCCAAAACAAGCCCCTCCTCCCTGAGCCCTCTCTGCAATTGTGAGCAAGTTAACCCAGACTAAACAAAGATGAGGAGGCCTAGGAAGCAGGGTGCTATCTTTGTCCCATCCCCACCCCACCCCAGCTCTGGCCTCTGCTTGCCATCACTGTGCTCACGTGGGTCATTTAAGACACTGTGGGTGTAATGAGCCAGGGGTAGGCNGGGAGACACAGGGTAGAACCCAGGAGAAGCCCCAGGGCCTTCTGGGACAGTGCTGAAGAAAACCATGGTTTGCTGGGACAGTTGTAATTTCCCCAGGGAGGGAGAATGCCGGGACCTTCCCACACAGGATCATCACGGACTACTACTGCCCATGCTCCCATTTCACTAATGGGGAAACCAAGGTCCCCAAGCAGTTCTCAGAGCCAGAGTAGGCAGCTGCCACGCCCGCCTTCACAGGGCTGCAACCCTTCACTCCTGCCAGGCCCAGGGACGCACTTGAACCTCTCTGGAGTCAGGAAGTTGAGGAGATGGAATAGTTCTTCCAGGTTGTTCTGGAGGGGGGTCCCCGTCAGCAGCAGCTTGTAATCGATCTTGTAGCTATTCAAGACCCTAAAGAACTTTGGGGAGAAGCGAAAGGCTGTCAGGAGGCACAGAGCAGCGGCCACACAGGGAGGGATAAGTCCCACAGTCAGTGCCCCCTACCTTGGACTGGTTGTTCTTAAGCCGGTGGGCCTCGTCCACCACAAGGCAGGCCCACTCAATGGAGCCCAGGATGGCTTGGTCAATGGTGATGAGCTCGTAGGAGGTGAGCAGCACGTGGAATTTGATCTGCACTTCCTTCTGTGGGAATAGACAAGAACGTGAANGAAGCAGCAGGGACAGGGTAGACCAAAGGGACNGGAACAGTGGAGACAGTGAGTGGGAACCCCACAAGCATCCGGGGAGTCCTGGATGGACAACACTGGACGAGGCGTTTCAGTGGACAAAGCACAGTGCCCTAGAGAAGGTGTTGCTGCAGAAGGTGGAAATGAACAGCCCTCTATGACTGCACTTCCACATGCCGGCATTCCACCAGTCTTGAGTGGAAAATGTTTAAGGATAGAATTGCCACCAGGGCTGGGGAGATGAGATGGCTCAGTGGTTAAACATGGAAGACTGGAGTGTGGGTCTCAGAACCCACACAAAGCCAGACACAGTAGCACAGGCCTGCAATCCCAGTGAGACAGGAGGCAAAGGCAGGAGTCTGAAGACGGCCAGTTAGTCTGGTATATACAATGATGAGACCTTGTCTCAAACAGTGTATGTGGTGTGAGTGTGGGTGTGGGTGT
>LZPO01017291.1:570310-581414 GCA_001675575.1 Neotoma lepida | reverse complement strand
TGGGTCACAGCCTACCCTATGACAAAGATCCCCTGGAGATTAAAGCACAATGAAGACACCAAGAGGCCACGCCCACTATTTACTAACTCTTGGCCTTCCCAGAAGCTCTGCAAGCTGGAGCTGTCCGCTCCATTCCATTGAGCAGGCTCTGAGACACAGGGAAGCCTCATGACCTGACACACAGCTGGGTACTGGGATAANGATTGCCTCTCCACTCACACCCACCTGAANGTTTTTATTCCTTTTTTCAAACAAGACTTGGCAGGTAAGAGTTATTTGGCTAAGATATGAGTNGCTCTCAATCCAACATGAGTGGTGTCTTTATGAGAGGAACCACACCCAAGGAGAAGGATGCCAGGTAACAACAGAGGCAGGGACAGAGAAATGTAGCCATAAGCCAGGCAATTCCCAGATACCAGAAGCTGGAAGAGGTAGAAAAGATAGATGCCTCCTGGGGCCTCAGAGGGAGCCTAGCTGACCAGCTGGCTTCCAGGCAGTCAAAAGCAGCTCTGTGAGCTAACCCTCAGTTGTGACACTCCATTACATCAGTGCAGAACAACTGTGATATTGGCCCACTCAGGCTGGGCATAGGAACCTGGACACTGCAGGGCTCAGTGGCCCCATAGCAGATGTGCCTTCCNGGCTAGGGGTAAAGACGGCGCTCACCTTCATGCGGAATACTTTCTTCCCGCCCCGAATGGCGTTGTCCTCGAAGGAAAACTCGTTCTCACGGATCACAGAGCGGCTCTCCTTGTCCCCCGTGTAGGTGACCACGTAAAAGTCAGGCGCCCACATCTCAAACTCACGTTCCCAGTTGATGATGGTGGACAGGGGCGCGCTGACAAGGTAAGGCCCCTTGGAGTGGCCCTGCAGAGAGAGCCTGAGGCGGTGAAGCTGGCTGCCAGTAGATGGCACCAGACCCCACCTGCCCAGCACCCACCTACCCAGACCCACTTGCCCTCTGGCCTGCCCACCTCCTTGTACAGGGAATAGAGAAAGACAATGGTCTGCACCGTCTTGCCCAAACCCATCTCGTCAGCCAGGATTGTGTCAGTGCCCTGGGCCCAGGAGAACCGTAACCAGTTGAGGCCCTCCAGCTGGTAAGGGTGCAGTGTGCCTCCTGTGGAGTCAATGTACCATGGCTGCTTGTCGAACTTGACTGTGGGCTGGAGGGGGGTGGGGGGTGGAGACAAGAATCAGACACATCCTGACCACCAGAGTCAACCCTCCAGGTCTTTGCAGACACGATTACTTTTGTCTAAAATGCCCCCCCCCACTCGACGCTTGCCTCACTCTGCTTAAGGTCTGGCCTAGGATGCCTCTTGTTCCAAGAAACACGCCCTAGCTCCTTGCCCTAACATCTGCCCAAAGCACAGCTCTTACCCAGTATGTCACTCTTTGCCCTCTTTTGTCCATTATCTCCAGGTCACTTTCCCAATAAGGTCCCTCCAATGGACTATGTCCCCACCATGGGCCCAGGTCTTTTTGTTTTGGGGTTGTTGTTGTTGTTGTTGCTGGGTTGTTTGTTTGTTTTTTAGATAAGTCTCCTATAGTCCATGGTGGCCTCCAACTCAACTACATAGCTAAGGATGACCCTGAACTTCTGATTCTTCTGCCTCTAATTTCTGAGTGCTGGGGTCAAAGGCATGTACCACTACACTCAGTTTAAGCCACACTACCGATTGAGCCCAAGGGCCTGGACATGCTAGGCAAGTNATCTACAAACTGAGCTCTATCCCCAGCCTAAGGTAGGCTTCTTAAAACATGCCCAAGGGGTCCAGCATGGTGGTGCTTGTCTTTAATCCCAGAACTCAAGAGGCAGAATCAGGCAAATCCCTGAGTTCCAGACCAGTAGGCTCTTCCCNCTGGCCCATACAGCCTCGGTGTCACTGAAAATGGCCAGCCATGAGAACCTGGGGAAGGGTCCCTGAGAACCTGTACTGCCAAGCCTAGGGTGGTGAACCTGCCAATCCAACACTACTGCTTCCTCCCTCTCGCCACTCACATCCACGATGGGCGTGTCCGGTGGCTTCTCTTGTTTATCGTCCTTCAGCTTCTTGCCCTTCTTGATCAGCCTCTTGGGAAGCCTGGCATCCTCTCCCAGCATCAACTCCCTGGGTACAAGCATCAGACTCAGATGAGCAAAACTCAAGCCAAGAGGGGGCCCCAGAACCCCATACCTGGCTGCCAGCANACCTGTGGCCCCAGTAGGCCTGCTTCAGGTTGTCATAGTAGGGGATGTCAATGTCATCAATCTCCCAGGTGCACTGGTCATAGGGTAAATCCTTCCACTTGATCAGATAATGCACGTCCCCCTTCTTGTCAAAGCTGCAAAACAAGAGACAGACGATTTGGGGTGGGGGGGACACGTGCATATTTTCCAGGCAGGACCCCACATAAAATACCAATCCACTCATATCCATGGTGTCCTAGTATTCTGGGCCCAACCAGGAGGAGGGCACCNGGGCAAGATTCCCAGAGAGGTTTAGTAGCTTGTCCAAAGCCACACCGCTTGCAAAAAGAGATAAAGGTGTGGAGAAAGCAGTAGACACATGGAGACAGGGACAATGGGAGGCTGTGCTAACAGAGGGCTTAGAAGACGCAACTGGTGTCCTTTCNAGTCTCTGTTGCAGGGATGAGTCCATGCTCTATGTAATCTGAACACAGGAAGTGACATCATGAATCTCTCCCCTGCTCAGAGACCTCATTTTCTAATGTAAAAAATTCAAAGCCTTTTGCAGTATCTTGCAGTATCGGTCCAGNGTGCAGGTCTCTCCCTAAAAAGCAGACAGAGCCAGTCCCTGCAGGTGGAGACAGCCTCTTCTAAAGGTTCCCAGGGACATGAGAACCCAGTGACCACGCCCCACAAGTGGCCACTGAAAGAACCCTCAAGGTCTCCTGCTGGATCTGAGTGGACACAGCAGCCAGGCCAGGAGAGCCCAGCAAAGCCAGGGAACCGTGGNACCCCTAAATGGCAAGGGTGAGGGCAAATGGANTGGGGAGCTGTGGCTGCAGGTGGCCTGGGGACCATAAAGANCAAGGCCAATTCCCAGTCACCATGGAAACCAGTGGCTTATTTTCAATAAATAATTGGTTGTTATGCACACTCTGGGAGATTCACCAGCTCCTCTTTGAGGGTGCAGAGGAAATTGTCCTTTTTACTTTAGCATGCATTTTAATAAAAGAAAAGGNGGCAAGTCAATCCAAGGCCCAGGTCAGGTACCATCTGGAGTCTGGGGATGGGCAGGGTGCTTCACAGTCAGTAAGACACATGGTTTCCTATCCCCTCCAAACCACCCCAGCAAGGCTTTAGCAGCCCCTCAGCTGCCCAGCACCCATGTCACATGAGGACCAGCTCAGAAGTCCATGGCCACAGAGGTTCTTAACCTCCTCTGCTCTCTNAATAACTGTCAATAGGGCCTGTGGTCAGGGACAGGGTGGGAAGGTCACTCATCCCAAGCCGGAAGACAGAGAGCTATGAACAGGGAGGGAGTTCAGAATTCTAAGCTGCCACCATGTGACGGGTACTCAGGGCCCTTCCCAAGGCCGGCTGGTAGCCATCACCTGTCCTCTAGCCCTTGAGCCCAGGAATCAGCAGAGGCTCATACCACCAACTGCTCAGAAGCTGGCTCCCCCTCCACCCCCAGCCTATGCCCTCCTGCTGGGCATTCTTGCCCTGGCTTCTCTGACCACTAAGCACCTGGGAGTGCCAGACCTTAATGAGAGGTGGCAAAGGAGTTAGGGACCCTGGCTAAGAAAATACCAGTCCTACCAAAAGACACTGGGTCCATTTCCCAGTCCTGCAGCCTCAGCTGTGTGGCTCCAGGCCTTGTGACTGGGCCTTGATGAAAACATTCTTTTCTAAGATTTTTTTTTTTTTTGAGCCAGACATGCTGATGCATGTCTTTAATACCAGTACTCAAGAGGCAGAGGCAGGTAGATCTCTGAGTTTAAGACCAGCCTTGTCTATATAGGAAATTCCAGTCCAGTCAAGGCTACATAANAAGATGTTGTCTCAAAAAAAAAAGTTTATTCTATGAAAACATGTGAACATGTAAATGCCTGCATGTACGTATGTGTAGCACATGTGTGCCTGGTGCCCACAGAGGTCAGGAGAGGTATCTGATTTTCTAGAACTGCAATTACAGGAGGTAGTGAGCTGCCGTATGGGTGCTGAGAAGCTAATCCAGGTCCTTTGCAAGAGCAGCGAGTGCTCTCAACCACTGAGCCATCTCTCCAGCCCCCTTGCTGGGAGATGGAGAGGGAGAAAGAGAGAGAATATGTATGTTTTGACACAGGATCTCTCTATGCAGCCCTGGCTGTCCTGGAACTTGGTTATGTAGANCAGGCTGGCCTTGAACTCACAGAGATCTGCCTGTCTCTGCATCCCAAGCACTGGGATTAAAGGTGTGCACCAAACTACCATGGCTGGCTCCATGCCGAGTATATTCCTTGAATGTGCCTCCTGGGATACTAACACTCACTGACCCTTTCTTGGACCTGCTTGGCTCCCAGAATCATCCTGCTGACCTCAATCCCTAATTTGGGAGGAGTCTGGGATGGCATAGGTCCCGCCCCACAGAGCTCCTGCTTTGCACAAGTTTCACAGACTGTTCACCACATTTCCCTTCACCTCTGGGACTGTCCTACTGTAAATGAGAATGTTGAGTGTGAGGGAACCCCTGTGCAGGTGAATGACCCTCCTGGCTGGGCAGCCCTATGTATCATCTGCAGTTCCTGCCCCACTGTACCCATCCCTGGCTCTGAAAGGCAAGCCTAGCCCTCATAGCATCCTCTGTCATAGCCTGGCGGGTTTTACCCGCTACCTCACCTATGGTTCAGGATGCGGTGGACCATCATCCACTCCGGCTTGATGCCGTAACGGTAGAAGCGCTCCTCCATCTTGGCATAGAGAGGGTCCTTGTTCTTCCGCTTCTCGCTCTTACCGTCCTCATCACCAGAGCCGTAATCGAAGGGGGGTGGCTCGTCCATATCATTCTTTCTTTGGTAGTTGCGATACATCACGGTGTGGTACAGCTCCAGCTGCTCACAGAGAAGTCCAAGTTATGAAACGGAGATGGGGTGCTTGCCCTGAACCCCAACCCAGCCCTTCAGCCCCCAGCCCTATCCTAGGTGGGACAAGCCTCCTCCTCAGTGCCACCCCCAGCTCCCACCCATGCCTAGGGTGGGGACTGAATGGCACATGCCAGCCTGTTCTTGCCCACCCTGGAGGGCCCCAGGCTTATACNAGGCCAAGTATAACCACGCTGCCTGGGAGTCTCACCTGTAGCTCCTTCACCCAGGAGCAGTGCCAGTAAGAGAGCCCAGCCCACTTGACAAAGAATTCTCTCTCGGGAATGCCCTCCAGAGGCTTGGGCGGGGGCATGCCTGGCTCCACCTCTGGTCCTGGCAGCCCCACCATAAAGGGAGCTGGGGGTTCAGTCCACCGCCAGTGTAGGATCCGCTGAACTTTGCCCTTCAGTGGGGGACACTGTGAACAGAGGATATCACCAAGTTCAAGGTCAAGTCACAAGGCCCTACCCTGAAGCTCCCATGACAGTAGACTGTCACACAGGTTCCCAAGGCAAAACAGTGTCAAGGGGACTCTGGCATCACTCCCTTCCTCAGGAGTCCACATATGCTGTGCATGCAGGAGATGAGCGACGGAGCTTGTGGGTCCAAGTGGGCCCTTTGTACTTGACAACTTGACAGTGAGCTTCCTCAGAATCTGGCAAGTTAAGCCAGGGTGATTGAGCCCACAACACACATAGAGCAGGAGACAATAAAACTCACTCAGCAAGGAGACAAACAAGGCTCCAGACTTCCCCATCCATGCATCCACACATTACCCCCTACCCTACTTGAAACCCTAAGAATGAACACATCATATCCTGACCCACGAGCAGCCACAGGATAGGAGCTCTGCCTGACTCTCATGAACACTGCAGTCCTGGCCACTTCCTTCACGCTGAGCAGGGCTACATGCAGGCCTGCGCATCTGAGCTGGCTGGGGAAAGACGGCCAAGTCTCCCTCAGCCCACACACGCTCAGGCTCTAGGGGCCATGGGACTCCAGGGAGCTGCTGTCTGGCAGACCAGCGCAATCCAACAGTCACACCTTAGCACCTATGCTCTGGGCTACCCTGATAGCCTGATGTGGCCATGACCCTCACAAGGGCAGATCTGAGCCCTAGCTGGACTGAGGTAAAACAACAAATTTAGGGAGATGGCTCTGTAGCAGATGACAGGTCATAGCTCTGCCACCGTCCATCCATGTACCTAAGTACACATCCCATCAGCCTGTCCCCTTGCCTGTAAAACTGGCCTCTCTTCCTCTGCCTCGAAGGGCTGTTGGTGTCAAAGCACAGGCGCACTGTGCACCACACACCCCAGAACCAATCATACCCTGTCCTCTGAGGGCAAAGAGCAAGGAGAAGGAGCGAGAGAGAAAGGCAGAGTGAGTCTCTTGGACTCCAGGGTTGTAGAAGGGCTCCCTTCCCAGGCCATAGGCCCACCTGGCCTCACTTCCTGCAGGGAGGAACCGGGAAGAGCTAGGTACTACCCCAAGGAGGAGTGTTCTCAGTGTGGCTAAGAAGGCTGCACCCATCTAAGGGGTCTCTCCAGGCCCTAAGCAGACAAGGACATGCACACACACACATGATACAGACAAATGCACAAGCCCATCTGGGATAGGGTGTTCAGTCACAACTCCACACATGGGACTTCAGTGCCTACAGTGACTTGAGTCAAGGGACATGGGGAGAGTGCTCCTCTCTCCCTTCATAAACTCCAGGCTGTGGGGCCACCATTCTGTCACTAATCCAGCCTGGGAACACCAGGTCCAGGGTGTCTCAGGGGCCCCAATCCAAGTGGAAAGTTCTGGGGCAGTGTGGTGCCTCCCTGGCATATAGGCCCTGGGTTCCAGGCCCAAGCAACCCCAAATTAATTTTAAAAAGTCAATGGATGTAATTATATAAAGCTCAATGTGAGGCCTCTTGGGTTCAGTTCCCAGTAGGAATGCGACGTTCTTAGCTCAGAATAAAATCTCAATAAATAGTCCTAAAGGGATTCAGGAAAGGGCAGGCGCGGTGAGACGGTGGGCGGGTCTTTGAGTACGTGCTTGTTTGTGGCGTGGCCTGTGCCAGCAAGAGCCGGTTCAGGGTCTGGCTCTTATACACATCTAGATGTGTATAAGAGACAGGGCGGGAGGTGTAACACTCACTGTACAGCGCGGGCAGAGCCATTCACCGTTGGGGATCTCGGGCAGCGGCGGGTTGAGGCAGTGCAGATGGTAGGAGGAGGGACAGGCGTCGCAGCACAGGAGCTCGCCACCATCCTTGCACACACGGCAGAACTCCATGTGATCATCCTCCTCCTCCTCACAGCCGCCCTCCTCCTCTTCCTCATCATCGTCCTTCGGCTCCCACTGGATTCCCTCCTTCTCCTGTAGGGGGCAGTCCAGGTGGGTGAAGCTTGGGCCGGGGCCCCTCCCACAGGCACCAGTCCCCGGGCGAGGGCCCACCAACTCCAGTCCGGACCACAGCGGCCACAGCTTACACAGTGTGGGCAGCTCCACTTGCCCTCTGGAGCTTTCTCCAGCTCCGGGTCCAGGCAGACCAGGTGGTAGGCCCTCGGGCAAGTGTCACACAGAATGATCTCCCCGCCCTGCTGGCACACTTCACAGTAGTCCTGGTGGTCTGTCTCATAGCCGTCTCCATCATCAACTGGAATGGGGAGAGAGGACCACACACAACCATTTCCACTACCCCAGGCCAGACGGGCANANGATAGGTGCTTAAGTGATTTCAAGTGGATGGGTAGGCAGACCAAGGGAGTGAACAGTTATTGGGGGGTGGCTGTGAAGTGTGAAGGTGGGCAGAGATGGGTAAAAGACAAGGAAGGAAGGACGGACAGTGAGTGCACATGGAGAAAGGGTAACAGGGAGGGCACGTCTTTAATCCCAGAACTCGGGAGGCTGAGGCAGGGGCATCTCTATGAGTTCAAGGCCAGCCCTGTCTACATAGCAAGTTCTAGACCAGCTACAGCTATGTAGTGAGCCCCTGTCTCAAAAGCCAAAGGGAGGGAGAGAGGAGGGAGGGGTGGGGTACTCAGTGGGTCGGGAGCTGGGTGGGTAACTGACGGGGAATGGAGCCTAAGTGCCTCCTCCACTCCTTACTTAAGAAGCCCTAGCTTTCTTAGTTCTTCCTCCCTAGGACAAGACAGTGGACAAGGGCAGCGGAGAGAGCACAAGGAGACTGCCTGGCTGAGGCTGGAAGAGCCTGGGACATGAGGATNCCTTTCCCCCACCCCGCCCCACCACCCCCATCCCCGTCATGGAAAAGCCCCGCCCCTTGGGGAGGAGCCTACTCCTCTTCTTCTTGCGCCTCCTCTTGTTCTTCTTGCCCAGAGCTGCAGAGCACTCGGAGCGCACGGAAGAGCTGTGGATGCTGGCGTTGTCCAGATCTGACTCCTCACGCTCATCCTCCTCGCTCTGCAGGGAAGGAGGTCGGCTTGATGGTTTGGGTAGGGCAGGGCCAGGAAGCTCTGAAGACTCTCTGTGGATTTGCTCTGCCCCCCAACCCAGCTAGAAATGTGTGCTAGCACAGTTCACAGGCCCGCCACCCCTGCAACTCCTCCTCTCCAGTAACTCTGATGCCTCCACGGTTCTGCTCCATACAGTTTCTCCAGGCTCTGACCTCTGATTGCCTAACTCCTACATATCCTTCAAAGGCCACCCTAAAGAACCCCTCCTCTAGGGAATCTCCACAGATCTCTCTCGGTGGACATGCCTGATGGATTAATGGCTGCTTANGAGCTGAGCTGGTCTGCTACATCTAGGGCAGGGCCATGCTCCCTTCCAGAGCAGCCAACCTCACAACCTGGCACTTGCCCCCACCAAGTGACATAGAAAAGCTCAGCAGAGCTGGGAGAAGTGACATCTGCCCAGCAGGGGTGAGGAGAGAAGGATGAGACATGGGTCTAGGAGAGGAATCATGGCTCCAGCCAGCCTGGTCAAACAGGCCACCTCCCAGGGNTCCACCCTCCAAGCACACCCTGTGAAAGGCCAGCTGATCCTCCGGCCTGATGGAGCCACACTGGACAGCAGCAGCCACAGCTAAGCTCCCAGGTCAGCAGGATAGCCAGAGTCTAAGCTAGATGGGCCCTTGGAAGGGTCCAGTCCACACCAATAAGTGGGGAAACTGAGACCCAGCAGGCCTGTGCATACAGAGACTGGGAGAGGGTGCAGGGCCTGTTTCAGTTAGCTCGGGTCCACTCTACAAAACCTGTCTCTTATACACATCTAGATGTGTATAAGAGACAGAGACCCAGCAGGCCTGTGCATACAGAGACTGGGAGAGGGTGCAGGGCCTGTTTCAGTTAGCTCGGGTCCACTCTACAAAACAGTCCTCCCCTCAGCCCCTTGCACCTACATGCACACACACTCACACATGCACACACACGCACTCACCGAGGAACCCTTCTTCCTCTTGCTGATCCCTCCAAAGCGGAACTTGAGCCCCGCCACTCGCTTGCCCCGCCCCTTTTTCTTGGCGTCTTTGGTGCCTTTGTTCTTCTTCCTCACTCCAGGCCCTGGGCATTGTGACAAGGACTGAGATGACCAACACTGCCACTGACAGCCATTTCTCCCCCACCACTTCACTGAGCCTCCAAGACCCCAATGAGGAATGGGTCACATGCACAACCATCCCTTTTCTGGTGAGAAGACAGGGGGTCTGAGAGGCGAAGCTCTTGCTTAGACTACATGGGAAGTAATGAGAGACAAACCTGGCTGTCTTGGACACCACACTGGTCATCTGCTATGGATGCTTACAAATGCCTACCAACTTGGGAACAGCCTCTATGCTATCCAACTGACTGGCTTCCAAAGAGCCTCTTGGCTTCTGTACCAGCAGGGTGGGCCACTGAAGCAACACTGCCCACCGGTGCTCCATGCCTGGATCCCTAGAGAGTCATCCTGGTACCAAAAGCCAGGCCACCAGCCTCCCGAACCATGGGCTCAGGGCACCTCCATGGCTACCTCCAACTTTCCTATCACCCTGGGCTAAAGACTGGAATTTATTTGTGTGGCAACACAGCGATTAGCCACCTAGGAATGACCCGGTCCCCACCCCAGCAACCCATTCTGCTGCCAGAAGAAGGCATGAGGCCTAGTGACAGGTAGCCTTCCCAGTTCTCCTATGGCTACACNACACACAAGGACATGAAGATGAGGACCCAGCTGCACCCAGAGCATGCCACAGAAAAGCGATTTCAATCTCTTGAGCTCTGAATAGGCCGCTCAGGGAATCAACAGTCCAGTAGGAGCTCCTGGGCAGGTGGAAGGGGGAAAATAGGAAAGGGGGGCCAGATGACTCAGGCAGCCCACGGCACTCACCCATCAGACACTCTCTAAGACAAAAAAGAGGTGCCAGGCATAATATTCATCATTGTCCTAGACGCCAAAACTCTTGGGACTGACACATGGGGTCCCCAGACTCCTCTCAGCCCATCAAATCCCAAATCAGAACACAGAATACAGAGGAGTTAATGTTCCCACTGGGGAAGGTCAATGTCCCCAACCTCTCAAGACACCAGAACATCCCCCCAAGTTGCAGCCTGGACCCTCTGAAGCAGAAGGCCTTGCTTGCCCTCCCTTCCTAGTTCCATCTGCATGGAGCCTTTTGCTGTCCTTCCAGCCCTGGTCATACTCAGTCCTGTAAGGTCCTACACAGGGACTTGACACAGAAAGACCCTGATGCAGGAGCTGCTCACATGGGAGGGTCAGCAGGCTAACCCAAACTGCCTCAAACTTCTCTAAGTCCAGGGCTGGAGCTACTCCATTCTGTGGACCCCCACCTCCATGCCAATAGGGGTTGGGGTGGGCTANAATAAGCTCATGCCGTGGGCCACCCCTCCTGTCCTCCATGTCCACAGTGTGGGGGTAGTTGGGCAGATGTTAACTCCCAAAGGTCCACCCACAACTCCTCTGCTTCCTCACCCCACCCCACAGGGCAGAAGCTGTGGAAAGGGGAGTCAGTCTGAGGTCATGTAAAACACTAGGTCCTCCAGGAGAGGCCCTGGCTGACCTGTAGGATCTGGGGGGG
>LZPO01017291.1:552377-569020 GCA_001675575.1 Neotoma lepida | reverse complement strand
TTTTTTGCCCTGGCTGTCCTGGAACTCCCTATGTAGACCAAGTCGGTCTAGCACTCACAAAGATCCTCCTGCCTCTACTGGGATTAAGGGCACTTGCTACTACACCCAGCTATTTTTTTAATGTAATGTTTTGCCTACATGTATGTCTGTGCACCACATGTGTACCTGGTGCCAGTGGACTAGAGTTACAGTTTTGAGCCACCATGTGGGTGCTAGGAATTGAACCCAGGTCCTCTGGAAGAGCAGCCAGTGCTCTTAAGCACTGAGCCGTCTCTCCAGGCTTGCTCTGAGTCAGTTCTAACCATGGCACTCCCAGACCCCAGCAGTGACAAATTAGTTCACCCTCTTGCCTCAGTTTCCCCATTCTGCCTCGTAGAGAATTAGCATGGGTGCTTGGGAAAGGGATGGATGTCTTAGTGACTGCTATCACAGAACCCAGTCACCTCCCTCCCCCAGGTAATCTTGAGCTGTCCCCACCAACCCCAACCTTCACACATTAAGCCAGTCAGTATGCAATTTCTGCCTCAGTTCCTGGCCTTTCTGACCAGCCAGGGGACACAGACCCCCCCATCCACAGAAGCAGAGAAAGAAACGTTTACAGCCTTGGGTGACACCAGTGAAAGCCACACAGAACCGTCTGCCCTGACCCTTCAAGTCCCCTTGGAAGCTGACTTTCAGCCCCTGCAGTGGAAGGTCCCCAGTACCTATGTCCCAGAAATGGCCCGCAAAGTGAAAGGGCTTAGGAACCCAGTTCCACAACAGCTCAGAGATGGTTCCATGGGAGACACCCTCCCATGGCCGACCTGCCCCCTCAGGCACAACCCAGACATTGCTGAAGGCACCTTCAAGGAGCACAGAACCAAGCTGTCCTCAACTGGTAATCCTCAACAGCCCCTGGAAGTTAATTTCTCAAAACTGTCCCCAAGGATACTACCAGTCACAGCTGATTCACAGTACACCCACCAGTGACTAATGGGACCATACTGGGTGTCAGGACACCCCCAAGTAAGCACTGCTCCCCTGAGCACTCCAGTCTTCAATAATTCCTAGCAATATGTCACCCAACAGCAACTGTGTTGATGTTTATGGTGCCACATTGTAGCTCACATGGTGACATGAAGTCACCCACCCATACGTCACAGCCCAGGGNATGGCCTCAGTTCAACTGGGATGCCCTGACTTGTGACAAAGATGCTCATGCCCAAAGGACAGCCAGGCCCGCCACAGCCACAGCCATGCAGCTCCAAGTTCATTGAGAGACTGGAGGAACGCCCACATGGGCAGAACTGCAGAGTGCGCCAAGTACCCAGGCAGAGCTGGCCACTCAGGGCTGTCCAGCAGATGCTTGTGGCAAAGACTTCGTTTGTTGTTTTATTTCCCCAAATTGCTCCAGGCAAGAGGTTCCCGACACCAAACTTGAGCTCACACTATGTATCATTCTCTCTAGAAACAGCTNCACGCTCGGGCGGGCAAGCTGTTGCCAAGAGCAGCCCCAATCTATCAACAAGACACCGCACTGTTGCCGCCACAGACTCCCAAGTTCTCCCTGTGAAGCTGAAACTTCTGGCTACAGGCCCCTCAGATGCAGCCCCTCATGACCTGTGTCCGACATCCACGTGCATGTGCACAGAGCTCTGGGTAGCCTCCCTGGCTCCGGCTCTGAGGACTCTGGCCCGAGCCCCGGCAATTACCTTCAAGCATCCATCGTCATTCTCCTCCTCCTCNTCATCCCTCTTTTTCCGCTTGGCTTTCTTCTCCTTCTTCTCCTTCAGTTTCTTCTTCTTCTTCTTGGTAGGGGAGTAATCGCTACCTTCACTCTCCGACTTCTCTTCCAGATCCTCCTCATTTTCCGACAGCTCATCATTGCTCCCCTGGAAAAGAAAAGGGAACGGTGAAGGTGCCAGACACCCCGGGATGCCAAAGACCTGGATAAGTTGTTTGGCCACCATCTTTCTTCATCCATGGTGCGCTGATGAGCGAGCATGAACAGAGGTGACTGACTGAATGGTGAGGTGACCTTGAGTGAAACCAGAATTCCCCAGGCAGATAAAGTGTGGTGTGGCAAGCCCAGGGTAAGCTCAGCTTCTGCTTTGGTCGTAGTGGATTTTGGAAGCATGATGGCATTCCACTCCAGGAACTCCTGGTAGAGGCCATGATGACCAGAGTTGAAAACCAAAGTATGCAAGAAAAGCTCCCAATGGGAGGCAATCCATCCACTAGCACCCACCCTGCACCCTTCAGCCCAGTGAAGCCTGCGATTAAGGAGCGCACTGAGGACCGGCTCTCCAGAGGCCACCATGGTACAAGCCTGTCTCCAGGATGGCCACTCCATCTCAATGGTAGAAAAGGTAAATTAGGCAGCTCTTAAGATTGACTCCTTGATTTTGTTTCCTGTCTGTACAAGCAGAAAATGGCCCATTTATATGGAGATGAGGGTGTTTACAGTCATAGCATGTCCACCAGAAAGATACTGTCCCTGGAAGGAAACAGTTTGCCTGTGACTTGGAGGCAAGTGAACAGGCAGAGCCCTGTCCTCTCTTACATGGGTCTGCAGGGACAGGTTGTCACTGCCACTACAATTACCAGCTCAGGGCTTGTCACCTTTGTGATTACTGTGAGGTATTTTCAAGGTGAGCAAAGACAAGCATGAGAAGAGACGGGGAGAGCTGGAAATACAGGGAACGCACTATGAAAACAGCAGCTGGGGAGAGGGAAGGAGAAGAGATGATGGGAGACACAGGGAAGGAGGGGCAACAGGGTCTGTCTGGAGAATCTTGGGGGCCCCTCAACATTCTCTTGCCTTTCCCAGTCACTTAGCTGAGGTTGGACATGTCACTGAAGGGGCTTCTCTGTGCGGTCCAGCTGGGAAAACACTACCCGTATGTTCTCCTGGAAGCTCAGCTCAATCTCCCCTCTAGGAGCCCTGCTCTCGAACCTGTCACCTGCTAACCAATCACCACATCAGTGCCCTGCCAAGGCCTCCTTGCTTTCCCAGAATACTGACTCTGGTCTGCAGCCAAGGGACAGCTCCCAGCTCCCACAGCTGGACCCTGAAACTATGTCATGGAAAAGTGGGAGTGAGATGGGGACATCCCCTTCCCCCAGGTGACAGAGACCAGATAGCTCCCTGAGACAATGTCCAAGAGATCTGAGAGTCCCAGCCCTTGCCCCCAAAAAGGAGTATAGATGAGAGATAGAGGGCACCAGACACTTCAGCACCACAGACAGCAGCTGCAGACTGCCCTAGGGAAGGAAACCCACGTTCTCCACCACAGTAGAGGCCAAAAGACCCAAAGCAGATTCTTACATGGCCTGCCTGTGGGTCCTTGCGAGCCTGGGACACGTGCAAGCCATTGTAACAACCTGAACCTCCGATTCTCTCATCTGCGCGATGATGAGAGGAACCAGGGGGGTTGTGCACACGGAGGCCCTGAAATGGAGATGCTGTGGTCAGAGACTGGGGTGGCACCAGAGCCAATTGTTCATCATGTGTACTGGCAGGGAACACATGCTTAGGCCAGAGCAGTCTGCATTCAGAACCACGATGCCCCTTACTCCTGATACAACTGGACCACACTCAGGCAGAGGCTTTTCCCAGTGACAGCACCCCAAAATGTGGATGACTCTGCTTGATGAGCAGAGATATATAACAGAGGTGACATAGGTCCTGTCCCACTTCTATCCACTGGGACAAGACCAAAGCCAGCATGGGTCACGGGCAGCTGGGTGAAAGTATGGGTAGACAACATGACTCTGCCTGGTAGCTGGCCAGAGCGTCCCCTGGGAAGAAGAGACTGCCATATCCAGGGTTCAGGAGAGACCAGGAGTGGCCAGCACAGAGGGAGGCAGGAAGGCGCCTCCAGCAGACTGCAGCGTCTGGCAGAAGCCGCCTGTGCACAGCACAGATAGGGGGCGGGGCTTGGCTGAAGCTGAAAGCCTGGCCTGGATAGGAGGATTCAGCCAAGGTACACTCCAGAGCTGGAGGAAGGCAGTGGACTGAGCTAGGGCCCTGGCACGGTGGGTCTCAGGCTTGGCGCCCCCTTTCCTCCAGCCCACCAAAGCATAGGCCAGATGTCCACCTCTTATTCTACCCCCGGGGAGAGAAGACTCTGACCTCCAGCCCCTAGCCCCCAATTCATCTCTTCTCCCCTGCCCTGCCTCTTCCAAATAAAGCCAGTAGAGCCTGGGCCACCCCCACATCCATGCCCTCACATGACAGTGCAGGCAGAATGAGTCTGCACCCCAGCAGAACTAGTACCAGCTGTTCCCACACTTCCACTACTGGGCCTCCTCCTCCCCCGACACACGTCATAAAAACATCCTGCCTCACAGAAAAGCTGGTGAGGGGGGGACGCTACCGCTGGATCTGAAAAACATCTACAGAGGGGCTCTCAGCAGGACCTGGGGGTAGCAATGTCACTAGAGAGAAGGGAAAACCTGGCCAAGAACCAGATGAAGAGGGACCACTCAGTGTTTCGGAACTTACTAGGGTGCACAC
Organism: Neotoma lepida; assembly: GCA_001675575.1. Lineage (NCBI taxonomy): Eukaryota > Metazoa > Chordata > Mammalia > Rodentia > Cricetidae > Neotoma > Neotoma lepida. The sequence continues at coordinate 564,522 of LZPO01017291.1, read as the reverse complement.
CTTTAATCCCAACACTTGGGAAGCAAAGGCAAGTGGAACTCTGAGTTTAAGGTCAGCCTGGTTTATATACCAAATTCCAGGCCATCTAGTGAGACCCTGTCTCACTAGAAACATACCAGGGGATGAGGAGGTGGGCCACACCCCATTCAGGAAGGAGACACAGACCAATAAGTCTAATAAATCCCACAAACCAACCTCAGCCCTGAGGTCTGAGAGAAACCAATGCACAGAACATTCAGAAAATCAGAATGACAGTCGGGCCTTTAACCTTGGCATTGCCCTTGGTGAAAACAACCCTGGGCGTGACCGTAAGTGGTGCACTAGTGGCTGTGAGAAGAACCTTAGGAAACACATGCAAAGCACCTCAGATGCCACATCCAGGTTGAGGGCAAAGAGGGGTCTCTGCCCGGACACTGCCTGCCCTGGCTGGGGGGGGGACCCCAAGTAGACAGTCCGACACTACCCTTTCTCCTTCCCCACTCCATGGTTTCTGAATCCAGGCCTCCTGTCTCCTGTCCTCTCTTATGCCCAGCACACATATCACATCTCCTGAAAAAGAGAGCATTTAGACGCAAAGGAAGAACGCAAAGAGTTGGTCATTCTCGACTTGGGGTCCTTCAAGACTGAGAGGGAAAAAGAAAGAATGAAATGTGAGCCTTCCCATTCACCAGTGTTATAAACAGTTATAATTTAGCACTGAATAATTGGTTGCTATGGCAACCGCTGCAGTACAGGTTGAAATCAGTTCTCCCTCCTGCGCTCCGGTCTGACAGGGAGCTTCATCTACATATGCTCAGGTTCCGGCTGCAGCCCGGTTATTTTATGTAAATCAGAATCCACGGCTTGCTGCTTGCCTGTGCGCCACCCCCCCCAACCACTGCTTAGAGCCCACCTGCTCTGGCCCCCTCTGCGCCTCAGAGTCACCTGGTGGGGGATGCGGTGGTGGGGTCGGGGAGGAAGGAGATTCCCACACCGTAATCTAGGGCTGCAGGGTGGGTGGGTGGGCAGACAGATCCTCCTCTTTGTAAATAGCATGCTATAGACCGCCATCCCCACCCCAGATCCTGCAGCTGGTGAGAGCCAAGCTCTGGGGGGCGGGGTAAAAGGGGAGGGAGCACCGGTGGCCCAAGGGTCACCTCTGGTGCTCAGCATCTGGAAGTCTTGTCTACCCCAATGTTCCACCCTTCTAAAGAAGCAGCATTGCATCTCAAGGAGAGACGGCAGGGACCAAGGAGGGAATGGAAGAGAGAAGGGAGGGAAATGAAAAGGGGGAGGGAAGATGAAACGGAGAGGAGGGGGGTCAATAAGGCGGAGGAAAGAAACCCGGGCCAGGGGAAGAGCCTGGTGACAGAACCAGAGGAAGGCTGTGCACGAACAACAAACACATCTTCACCTGTGACTGTGGTCCTGGGAAGAGACAAAAAACAGCCTTCCTGGGCCTTGGAGGCCACCAGACGCCCCCCCCCCCAGCCTTACAGCCCCACGCCCTCCCTACCTCCAGCCTCCTTCCTAGCCAGAGCGGCGTCAACCCTGTGCCCAGGAAGGATTGAGCAAAAAGCCAGCCCCGCTTAGAACGAAAGCTCCCCCTGCCCCAGGAACCCCAGCTGGGCAAGTGGAAGGTCCCAGCCCATGACCTGACACTTGAGAGCAAGTGGAGGAGGCCTCTGTCCTCTGCCATGAGGCCCAGGACATCAGAGTGAGACTTCTCCAGCAGAAAGTCTGGGGACCTGGATCCCAGGGCCTCACAGAACCTACCCACTGCCCCGCCATGGACAGATCTGCAGGGCCAAGGACTGTTATCAGGAGGAGGTAGTGTCTGCAGCAGAAGATTCTGCGGCTCTTGTCAAAGGAGCTGGTTCCCAGCACCGCCTTCAATGGGGAGTCTCCAAGCACAGGGCCAGCTCTCCACATCCTGCCTCCACTTCCTCCTCTGGATAATGGGGACAGAGAGCTTTGTGACACCTTGGAGGAAGCCTTAGAATAATAGATCTGTGAGCCAGAACCCTCAACAATCTGCTTCCCTTCGACCTGCTTCCTTCCTTCCTGCTGGACATTGCTACAGACTTGCCCTGCGGCAAGGTGGGAGGAGACAAACACATCAATTCTAGACAAGAGGCCAGACTGCAGAGAGCCTTGACGGTATAGAGTCAGCTGAGGGGTCGAAGGGACTCCAGGAGAACAAAGAGTGGGACACACATGTGCACTTGCACGCACGCACACACACACACACACACACAAATCAACAAAAGATCCAACAAAGATACAAAGCAGGGCAGGGTTGGGGTGAGTTAGGAGCCACTGAGGAGCTTGGTCCAGGGTTGGCGCACACTGCTGAGGGAGCCCTTACACTACGCTGTCCTCACAGTCCTGGACAAGACACTGAGACACCAGGAGAAAACACACAGGCTGCAGGTTAAGCTTAGGTCCCCCCAGATGCCCTTGACCTTCTCCACAGCCATNTCTCGGGAAAAGACACTTGCTGGGTCAACGTCTGACATGTTCCCAAAACAGGGAAAATGGAAAGAAGACAGAGTTGAGGCTCAAGGGGGCAGCAGCTCTCAGCCACCTGTCACCGTCATTTTCTCTCTTTGGGGGTCTCCTCGTGTCTACCCCTGGCCTGCATTCCGGAGCCCCAGGAAAACCAGCTCAAAGTCTTGTGGTGATTCAGTTTTATGGAGGGACAAGCAAGAGGCTCCACTTCAGAGGACCTCTGAGCACCTCTGCCCTTCATCTATAAGGAGAGGTGTATGCTCCGCCCTCCTGGCAGGGCTGCCTGGAGACCCAGGAGATGAGAAGGCAGAACAGTGTCATCCCAAATGGGAAAGACGTTAAGCTACCTGACTGTCTCACTTTCCCACGCCATCAATTTCCAAGGCTGATCCCAGGCATGAAGTGAGTCAGCATGAGGCATAATGTCAGCTAGCAAGCCACCTCAGCTCTTCAGCCTTGAGTCCCAGCATCTCCTATACAGAGCCATCAGAACCAGGACTGACCCTCTCTGCACTCAGTAGGATTCACTGAGGAGACAGAGGCTCCTACAGAGCAACCGAAGAGAGGGCAGACTGTGACACTGCCAAGGGCCAGGCTGAGACTCCAGTGCGAGGCAGGGAGACAGCCAGTGAGAGAGAGCATCATAGTGTTCCAGCTCAGGACAGAAGGACAGCTGACCCTCCAACCTTAAGAAGCAGAACATGCCGTTTCCATCTTGGGGGACTTCTGCATGACCCCCTACAAATCATCACGCCCACCGCACCCCACACGTCTCACCTCCTTCTTCTTTCGCTTCCCTTTGGACTTGCTCTCTTTCAGCTTCTTAGGCTTCTTCTTGGGAAGGCTCACGGGCTCTGCAGGAAAGAAATCCTCGAAGCCTTCAAGGCCACCGTCGTCTTCTTCTGCAGGGGTTGGAAGGGACAATGGTCACCTTCAGTTTTAGCCAGAACCAGGGATACAGAACCAAAGGTCACAGGACCCCCGCACCACCCAGATCCAACAATGCCAGCTCACAGCCATTNGACCACAGTTCTAGGCCAAGTGACAACTGTCATATCTACCCTAGTGGGCAGCACAGGTCACCTCTCCTCTCTGGCCTTTCCTTCCCTACTCTCTAAGACGGGACAATAATCACCTACTCCTAAACCCAGCAAGCAAAAGCTAGGGTCTAATCCAGTGTTCTTATTGACCTGGGGGACAAGTGGCCTCGTGGGACATCAAAGTCATCATCACTAGCTGGCCCAGGGAAGGCTGGGGCTCAAGAAAGAGGCCAAGCTGAGTAAGGCCTAGCCTTACCTCCAGAGGTTCAAGTATAGCTGAGATATGACTGACGAATGCAAAGCAATAAGGGACACGGGTCCCATCAACCAAAGACTTGATGGGANCCCTCTTAGTGAGGGCTTCAAGACTACACTGCTTCCCCTGCCCAGCCCTGTGCAGGGAACCAATACACATGACCAACCTAGATGCATAGGGCTAGCAGGATGCCAAGCCCATTCCACCTGTGGGTTTTCCAGAAATTGCCTGTGAATCCCAAATTCCCTCACTGGCTTCAAGAATTAAAGGCCAAAAGCCAGGGATGGCTGAGCATGCCTGTAACCCCAGCGTTGGGGTGAGCTTGCTAGCCACCCAGCCTAGCCAAACTGGGGGACCTATGGTCCAGCAAGAAATCTGTCTGAAGGTAACAAGGCAGAGTGTGGTAGAGAAAGCTTCTCTGTCTACCTCCGGCCTCCACATGTGCACACACCCACACACCCAGGTGTACATACCACATATACAACTTTTTTAAATTGAAGGCCAANAGGGAGCAGGGTGGGCTTAGGGGTTGGGGTCATTTAAAAGGTGGCTATTGGCTCCATGTCACCTCAAAAGGAGAAAGGTTGAGTCTGCCACAGCTCACCTTCAACCTAGAAGGGACTTCTGTAGTGGGGAGACATGGTGAGCTGGAGCCTGACTCCTACCCACTGGGGAAACGCAGTTGAGCCAATATTTCCATTCACCAGATATGACCTCAGAGGTGAGGTGGTAAAGGTCATGTCAAGGACATGGCAGCAAGAACCAAACCACCCAAAGTAGAAAGATGGCCACCCAGAGGGGCAAAGGACAGAGAGATGGCCACCCAGAGGGGCAAAGGACAGAGAGATGGCCACCTAGAGGGGCAAAGGAAGCTTCCAGAATAAAATATTTCCAAGACCACAAGAGAACAAGCCTACTTCACCAGCCCATACCCTGGGTGCCCTGGCAGGCCCCTTCCCTGACCTTATGTTCTATGCACAATGAGTGGCTAGGGGTGGCCAGAGGAGTAGAGAGGAGTCTGTGCCTTGCATGTGTGCATAGAGAGACAACATCCTTCTCACAGGTCCCACACAGGTCCATGGGCCAGCCTTTGATAACTTGAACCCCAGAGCCCCATGGAAGACAGGTTCCCACTGGGTCTGTCTGGCTCCCTATACATGGTGACTAACTTCAATCACACATATCCCACTCTCAGAGGCCAATTAGTGGCTCCAGTAGCTAAGATCCCCCTCCTGAACCCTGCACTGTCAGTCTGCATATGTACAACCCTCTACTGGGGCAAGGTACCCCTCAGCACCAGGACCCCATCCAAAGAACAAGCCCTGCCTGCCAACACAGCTCTCCTGAGTCTCCATGGCAGGGACAGAGTGTGCCAAAGTTCCAGCCCCTCCCTATTGTAAGAGCGGAGCCCAGAAGAACAGCCAGCAAATACAGAGAGGAGGAGGCAGACTCCAGACAGGACTGGAAGCTGCTGCAAGGAGGCAGCCCGAATACAGTCCAAATGCAGGTCCTCCCTGGAGGACCACCGCAGTACATGCCAACCTACAGAGAGAAGCACTGCTGAGGCAAGGTCCCTGTGCGGGTACAGCTGTTGTGGTCCTGGCAAGACTGCAGAGCACAGGGCAGCGGGCAGTGGGGCCAAGCCTGACTTGACCTTACATGGGCCAGAAATCCAAGCTGAGACCAGGTGATGTTGGAAGTAATACATCCTGTTCCTCTGAGCTCTGATGTGCCAGAGGCAGGGAAAATCTACAGAGAGGCCCTCAGTGTCATCTTGGAGTGAAGGAGTCTTGGCAGCAACGCTGAGGATGGCAGGAGGCCAGGCTAGAGTGGCCAATGGGATACCCATCCACACCTGTGTACTCTCCCACATCCCAGACACCCACCCAAACAGAAGCACCTCGTCCCCTGGGAGTGCTCCACACCAGTTACATAACATGCTCCAGGCTGATGCAATCTCAAGGGGGCCCTTCTCCCTCCTGCCTCTGCTAGGCAGTCCTCTGTCTCCACCCAGCAGGGGAATCCCCAGACTTAGGAAGCCAGCCCAGCACGTTCCCCGACTGACCAGCAGGAGACAGAGGTCCACAGGTTGCTAGGAATGCTCTAGAAGGAAAGCCTGTAATCCACTCATGGATACAGAAGAGGGCAAGAAGGAGTCCCCAAGCTAACTGTAACTCATCCAGAACAAACATAGCCCCCCGTGTCCATAAACAGCACCCCTCTTCCTCCGCAAGACAACCTCACAGTCCAAGGCTGCCTGATTAATTAAAAAGAAAAAATAAATAAATAAATCTTCCTCCAGGAAATTTCCAGAGCCGGCACATGAGGACCCAGCTCTGACCACGCCTATCTCTAACACTTGGCTTCTGGTAGCCCTGAGGACACCTCAGGCCTGACCCTCTGTGACACTGGATCCTACCCTATCACCCCACACACCTAGTCCTCACTGGCACTCCAGCCTTCTCTCCCCAAATGGACCATACCCCTCTTCAGCAACAGGTCCGGAGCCTTCTAAAATCAAGCTTGGGAGTCACCATCCGAGTCACCCCACCCTCAGCCACGCCCAAGTCTCAGGCTTGTGCTGTCACCCCTGTTCTTCCTTCTCATGGCCCCATCTGCCAGGAGTGGGTCAGTGGCAGTTTTTAAAACCAGGGGCATGTGGCCAGTGGGGGAAATAGGATTCCACTACCCTGGAGTGAGGGGATCCAGGGTGGGGGCAGCCAGCCCATAAGACAATTTGTCCTGCCAATTCCCAGCCCCCTGAAGGCTGCCCCACTGCCCTTCTGGCCCATCTGGCTGTACCCTCAAACACCAGCCCTGCCCCACCCCAAGGCTTGAGGCTCCATCGATCCCAGCCAGCTATAATTAGGACCATTAGCTTAGTAACTCTTCACATCTTAAGTGGCCCCAGTCAGAGCAGGCCTGAGGAGGAGCAAAGGAGGCTACTTCCAAGACTTGGGCTGGGAGACAGCATGAAGATGAGGGACAGCGTGAGGGTCGGGGGACAGCGTGAGGGTCGAGGGACAGCGTGAGGGTCGGGGGACAGAATCTGGCAGGGCAAAGGCACAACTTCCAAAGCTTTTTCTGATCTCTGCCAGCCCCTTGTTAGCTGGCCACACACCCTCTAGCTCAGGCCTGCATTCTCCTGCTGCAGCTGGGTGAGCCGGGTGACTCTTCCCAGCTAGTAAATTACAGCAGTGGCACTGAGCCAGGTGTGGTGGCACAGGCCTCTAATCTCAGCACTCCACAGTCTGAGGCAGGGTGATATCAAAGTTCAAAGATGTCCTGGGCTACACAGCAAGGCCTTGCCTGATAAAACAACAAGACTCTGCAATGCCCCCATTTACAGACATGGGACTCTGAGGACCTCATCACCTGCCCACATCTCAGTCCCACAGCTGTCAGGAGTACAGCCAGGTGGCAGCCCAGGCAAGAGGCACAAACCAGTATGTGAGCCCTCCCCTAGCTCCGCCCTCGAGACCTTGGACCTGCCAGAGCCCAGTGTTTCAGCAGTGTGCCCTTGTGTCCCAAGGTCAGGACTGTACCCCAGGACCACTGAAGTGGCTAAGGCCAGTTCTGGATCGGGACTGCCAGAGCCTGAGAGATAGGGGTGGGGGCCAAATCAGGACAGATCTAGGAACCTACACCCAGGGTGAAGTCCTGCTGGCTCCAGGCCTTGCCTCCTCTGAGGAAGAACAAGCCGCCAGTAAGCTTTTCCAACAGGGCTATAGCAGGAGAAGTTATGTCATCTGACTCACTGAGTAGGAGGACGAGGGGGTCAGAGGCAAGAGCTGGGACAAGACCTCCATCACCAAAGTCTCAGGAGTAAATCAGCTAATGATGAGACCCAGATTAGATTAGTCCACCATCCTTCCCAGAACCAGAGAGTAGGGGCTCCTGTATCCAGCCTCCAACCCATCTCCAAGTAGGGAACAGGGCCACCTAGTGGTCAGGAGGGTAGAGGGCCAGAGAAGCACACGGGCTTCAAACCACCATCCCTTCCTGACCAGGGGACCTAAAGCTTGCCCCACTAGCCATTTCTTCATCTGTGAAATGGGCTTCATGTTGCAGCCTTCCTCCTGGGCAACGGAGAGATGAGACCCCAGTGCTGGGCACAGCTCAGCCATGCAAAAAGAACCCAGGATGGGTCACAAGGTGAAGGTATTCTGGGGCCAGTACTTCTGGGCAATGAAAAGACTAAGTAAGTTCTCACTAATCTCTGAACCTCCCCCCACAGCACAGGCCCTCAGCCCATCCAGAGCAGTGCTACCGTAACCCAAGAGGTGATTAATAATTTATTTATGACATTTAACAAAACCCAGACATCACCTCATTGGCATCTCATAAAAGAAAGAGGCAGTCCTGAGAGCGAGGGGAGGAGAGGAATGGGGGTGGGCTCTTACCCTAAGTGACTGGGACCTGGGAGAGTGAGGATGGCCCAGGGAAGCAGGGAGAAGCCTCCAGCCAGATGCAGGGCATGGGTGGGTGGGAAGGAGGAGGCAAAGAGTAGAAGACATGGAGAAACATCAGTGGAAGCACCGGAAGACAGGGACAAGGGAAAGGGAGAGGCAGGGATGCCAGACAGAGCAGATAAAGACTGAGGAGGAGACAGAGCAGGAGAAAGAGATGGAGGGAGGGGGAGATAAAGACAGAATTATAGAGACGGAATAGTCCCAGAGGTTCCTCCGCAAGAGCCCCTAGAAACCTAATGAGATGACTCATGCCTTTAATCCCAGCACCGGGGTGGGGGAGGGAGGAGTAGAGACTGGTGGACCCTGAGAGCTGTCTCTTATACACATCTAGATGTGTATAAGAGACAGGCTCAGTACTTGGGTCAAAGATATTCAAGAAGTCTGTGCTGACTAGGTGGATGGATAGATGGTAGGAAATTGAATGGGAGTGGGTAGACGGACGGATAATGGATGGTATAGTGGACAAACAATGGTAGATGACTGGATGGATACATGCAGCATGGTGGGTGTACAGATGGAGAGCTGGTGGACAGACAGGTGGCAGGTGGATGGATAGGTGAATAAATGGATGGACGGTAAAGCATAGATGGTAGATGGATAGATAGGCGGATGGTGAGTGTTAGATAGCCGGCGGATGGATGGTGGATGGATGGATGGAAGGATGGCTAATTGGTTAGTATTGTGGATTGATAATTAGATGCTTGGGCGGGTGTTAAATACAGTCAGGCTCCCTGGAACATCCCTACTCCAAACACGGCAGGGGCAAGCTTAGAAAGTGTGGGCCTTTGGGAATCACGGCAGTCATTCTCTCCTCCCCTCTGAACCTAAGCTAAGAAGCCTAAGATGCTCACACAGATAGAGGTAGATCTGTGAGCAGAGACAGGAACCCATCAAATCTCCCTAGGACCACAGTAGTTACCCTGCCCAGCCAAAAGAGAGTCTGGGCTCATCAGCTTGACAGTGATTGAGAAAGGACTGGGCCAACCAGGCAGGGAGACCTGTAACTCAGGAGAACCCACCTCTGAGGAACAGCCTTGAGGGCCAGGCCCTTTCCTCTCTGCCTCCAGCCCTCCTCAGGCTTCTCACCCCCAGCCGGTCTCCAGCCCAGGTCCCCAGCAGACACTTACTAGATGAGCATGTAAGTCTCAGAAGCATGTCCTTGGGGAGGCAGGACGGCTACCCCCTTTGGATGGTGCTAATTACATCTGCCATAGTTTGCTGTGTGTATGATGTGCTGGGCACTATGACCTGAGTGTTCTACGTGTACTATCCCACGAGGCCTCATAATAACCTTCTATGAGGTAGCTGCCCGCTGGATTCATTCTACAAGTGGGGACACTGAGGCAGAGGGTTGGGGGGCTTGTCCCAAGACCACAGGGCTAACAAGAAACAGGCTGGGATTTAAGTTCCCCTCCACCCAACTCTTAAGTTCTCCCTTTGACCAGCACACTCCCCTGGGAATCCAGCAGCTGCCAAACTCTGAGCCAGAAGAGGTGGGAGCCTACCCCACCTTCCTCCTCAAGACAGGCTCACCCACCAGCCACAAAGCTAGAGAGAACTGGCCAAGGAAAAGCCCCACATAGGAAACAAACTTCACAGAGGCCAACTGCTGCCAGTTGAGAATTAGTGTGAAGGCTTCCAAGAACACTGGCTCTTCCTACCAGGCTCCAGGGGTCTAAGAGGTCACTTTTATGAACTCCTCAGCTAAGAGTAGCTCCACTGCAAGCTGCAAAGGACCACGAGAGGCAGCTAGTAGGCCAAGGGGCCAACACTGCAGCTAGACATGAGGACTAGGATAGGAATGTCCCCACATCCAGGGAGCCAGGGGTGACCTCGAGACTCTTCCTCACCATTAGACACAATCTCTCAGGTGCCCTCAGTTCCAGGTGTCAGTCCAAATTGCAGTTAGGGATTCCACTTGGGGGAGAGGGGTTGACAGAGGAAGAATAACAAGGTTCCAGAGAACAGGAATTGCTACAAGCAAATAACCCCTTGAAATGGGTCTGAGAGTCTGCACTGAGGATGAAAGAGGGTGTCCCATAATGCACTGGAGCTGGGGCCTACATGAACAGAACAAACTTGTGAGCAAAAGACAGGAGTCAAGCAGAGGTCAAAACCAGGGCCCAAGGACAGGACAGCACCTGCTGTGTCCCATAGCAATACTGTCAGTAGACACCAGGAATCAGAGCCCAGCGAGGCTGTGTGTGAACAAGGAGTACTGGGAAGACTGGATGGACCAATGGTCTGGTCCTAAGTAGGGAAAGTCATTGACCACTGGCCAGGAAGTTCTGGAGGGGCCTCAGGAGGGTATGGAAGCTTACACCAGGGACCTGGAAAGGTGCTGGAGCCCCGGAAGGCTCTGGAGACAAAGCAATCATAGTGGTTGATGGACAGGGCTCAGAATTCCCAGCTAGAGACAGGAGCAGGGCCTCCTTTGCATGGCTTTGGAAGTGCTCCTGAAGGCCCCCGGGGGACAGTCCCCTGCCTGCCCTGCAGGGAGGGCAGGCACAGATTAGGAGGAAGACTGGACCAAGATTCAACCCCTATAGCTCCAACAATGAAATTGGGTGTCCACCATCCTGGGGGCACTCAAAACCTCACCAAGCCCTACTCTCTGGTGCAAGCAAGGTCAGGCAGGAAGGAGAAGGGGGCACTGTTGGAATAACTGAAGTCCCAGAAATAGAGCTGTTGACACACACTCAGCTGTCCACTGCCCCTGTCAGGACCACAAAAGACCACGCCCCAGTCCCCACCAGGGATCTTTGAAGAGTTAGGCTCCTAGATAGAAAACAGCTACAGGTTTCTTGGTATGTGCTTGGCCTCTGCTTTCCCCTCTGAGAGAGGATCTAATTCCTTCAGCCTGGGATTCAGCAGTTAACTACTGGAAACCATACCTCTGCACACCTCACCCCATGGAAGGCTCTTGGCCTGGATGAAAGAGGAGGGGTTGAGCAGCAGGCTCCTGCAGGGGGCCCCAGTGACAGCATTAAATCTACTAACAAACAAGCCAGTCCGCAGGAGAGGAGACTGGGGGCAGGGGGTGTGGCCCCTGGTGAAGATACCGAATGGCCTCGGAGGTGCTGCTCTCTCCCAAAGAACGGGTGCTGGGGTGCGAGTGTGTGAAATAGTCTCATCCATGGGGATGTAGATTCCTGGGCCGGGAGGACCTTCTGGCCTCTCACAAGTCCCTCAGAAGTCCAGGAGGAACCACAGACTTGGGAAGCTGAGAAGTGATTCCCTTCAGAAGGGAGGGAGGGCAGCTGACAGGGTGAGGCCCTGCCAGACTGTGCCAGGACCGGGGCAGTTAACTGAAGAATCCTCCCGCAAGGTAACCCCTGAGACACAAGCACGATGGAGGCTGAATTCGAAGAAGCAACTAGCAAGGGCAGGGGCGGTGGCCCTGGGGTGTCAGGCCCATAGGCAAGGCGGCAGGGTGGTCTGGGAACACGACTGGCACCAGCGCGCTGAGCACACACGGCGGCCTGGGCAAAGTGCAGGGGAGCGACTGTCAGGCACCGGGGAGTCGGAGCCCGCGCGCCCCGGCTCGGGCATCGCCAGCTCCCCACGCGCGGCCCGTCCTCGCCCCGCCCGCAGCGCGCGCTTCCCGCCGCCTTCAAGGGCACGCGAGCTGACCCCGGCGGCGGCGCCGCGCCCCCTCCCGCCTCGCCGCCCACGCAGGCCCCCGCCGCGGGTTCGCCCAGGGGTCCCTGGCTCACCCCGCCCCGAGCGCCGCGCCCCGGAGCCCGCCCGGCCCCGCGCCCTTGGCCCGCGCGGCGCCAGCAGGGCGGGAACGCAGCCCGCAGCCCGGCGCCCCTCCCGNGTCCCGGGCCAGCAGGTCCCCGCGCCCCTCACCTGACATCTCCTCCTCGTTCTCCATCTCCTCCGCG
>LZPO01017291.1:541115-551747 GCA_001675575.1 Neotoma lepida | reverse complement strand
GGCCAGCGGTCGCCACCCTGCCCGCGAAGGCACTTGGGCCCGAGACCCAGGGTAGTAAACCACGAGCTGCCCCACTAGCCTTTTACACACCGGACTCACCCCACCTCGGTTTCAGGCTACCCTTTTCAAAAGCGCAGTAGAAGAAAATGTGTTCCGCACTTAAGGAAGGGGTCACTCTGGTGACAGTGGGTGTGATTGATCGAGAGAAACCCGTGGCTTCCCAACTGCCCACGTGCCCACGTGCCCTTTCCAAAACACTCCTTTGGGCTGTGTCCAGTTCAAGCACATCCAGGTCCCCGGGGCTCGGTATGGTCTGTGCCCCGGACTCCCACTCAGGACACCTGTCGCCACGCGGAAAGGTTGATGGCTGCCAGCCCCGCTTGTTAAAGGAGAAGCTGGATGCCTAAGCCCGGGGGAGCAAGACTGGAATTTTAAGTGAGTGCTTTCAGCCTGGTGCAGCCAAGTCTTAACGGCAACTTTTAAGAACACAGAAGTTGCAGGGTCCAGCAGGAGGTCGTCAGCTCTCCAGTTCCACAAAGTCCAGTAAAAGGAGGGTCATCCTCATGCCCTGCCTCTGACCACACACTGAAGGAGTGAACCTCACCGCTGCCAGCGAAGGCAGGACCTGCCTGACCTGAGAGGGTAAGAGCGGCATGAGCAAGGAAGAGGGCTCTAGCACAAGTCCTCAGGCCTGGGAGGGCACTCCATATAGACTCCATATAGACCACCAGCTTCCTGTGTCCAGACCTGTCACCAGGAGGGATTTGCCTGCCTTAGTGCCTTTGGAGAACCACTGAGAATCATGCCAGTTTGGCTGAGAGTCCCAGCATAAGACCTCTTGAGGAGGTGGCTGCATTCACTGGGCTGGCCCAAGGCAGCTGCTNGGGGTAGAGGTGGAAAGAGCCATTACTAAAGCTTTCTTCTCATGCNATACAAATTGTGAGAACACTCCATAGAAAACCTTTTCTTCGTTTGTTGGTGAGCAAAGGCAGGTCTGTCCAGCCTCCCAGGATCGACAGGCAGGGCCCTAAAACTCCCTATCTCCCTGATCACCTTTACAACACTGAACAGTGGAGGCCGCCTGCACAAGGCAAAAGGACCCGCCAGCAGGAAGAAGGTGACTAAGGATCCAAAGGTTCCCTGGATCAAGGCTGTTTTCCTGCCGAGGGGAGCCCCAGATTGCTGAGACTTGAGCCTGTACCCCCCTGGGAGGGCTTGCTGGCTCTCTCCAGACCACTGGTTTCCCTGTCTGCTAATGATCCGGGGGGGGGACCCAAGCTCCACCAAATATGCCCACCCTCCATTACCAGCCCCCTAAAACCTCTCTGTCAGCAGACATAAAACCTTTTCAAAGGTCCCCTGCCCCACTTCAGAGAAACTTGTGACATATTTCTCAACACCAGAAAGCCTCCCACATCCCCACACGTGTGCCCAGGCATGCAGACATGCACACATNCACCGTTAACCTTAGCTCCGATTCCCAAGGCGAGGCTGAGAAAGTCAAGATATTCAAGAACAGCTCCAACTGCTCAATTTGCAGCAAATTAGAGTCAAGATGTGAGATGTGCACTCGGGATGCTCTCCCAATTACTGCACTGGGGTAGCATTAGCTAATGACCAAAGACCTAAACTGGGATGGTAGGGAAAAACACACGCGCACGTGCGTGTGTGTGTGTGTGTGTGTGTGTGTGTGTGTGTGTGTGTGTGGTTTAACTGCAAGTCTCCAGTAATTTTTAAAAGATACCCCTTCTTATTAAACTATTAAATGTGCATTTTCATGACTATGGACCCAAGATGCCTGATCTCTAACAGGTGAGCATTCAGTAAGCTGCAGTTGTGAGAACAAGCCAACCATTAAGGTTAGTGTCAGGAGACAAGTCTCCTTCCTGTTTGCTGATCACGGGACTTGTAATTACACCTCAATGACAATTCACAAATCAAAATATTTTTAATTTGGTGGCTATGAAACATTCTGAAATTTGGAACAAATATGAAATTTTGTCTTCAAAGAACAATTGAATNGCTGGTCCCCTTTTGATACACAGTACTACCTCCAGTCCTGGGCTATGTGAACCCACCCCCATGAACTGTGTAGAGACAGTAACTTCAACAATGTCTCCACACCAATGGTCACTTCCTGATACTGGACTCTGAGGGCAGTGGACAGCCTTCGCCTACAGAGATCAGAACTACTGGGCACCTTCCACTTGGCAGAGAGACTTCAGTTGGGACGGCCAGTTGTCCTGGGAGTGGAAGGTCAGTGTTCCTCTGTAGACTTGGCTCAGATTGGACATTTTTGTCCCCAAGAGTAGATCTCAGACTACTGGAGGTCATGGGAAAAGCCAAAACCTCTCAGAAAGAGAACCCTGGAGCCATGGCCCTTAAGTGGAGGCGGCAGTTAGCCTGGGCACTTTGTGGACTCTGGCTAGGGAGCAGCTCACTAGACTGGAACATGGCTGGATTAGACGTCCTCAGTTTCAGTTCTCCAACATCAATAGTATTTTGGCATCATTTAAGATGTGTGCTTCATTTTATGGGTGCAGATTCATGGATGCATGTGTGGAAGCCCGAATCAACATGGTCTTCCTCCATCAACTGCTCTCTACCTTACTTTTTCTTTACATTCTTTTTTTAGGGGAGGGGTCAAGAATGCCACGGTATTCATGTAGGGGCCAGAGGACAACTTACGGAAATCAGTCCTTTCCACCATATGGGTTTCAAGGATCAAACNCATTTCTTCAGGTTTGATGGCAAGTGTCTTTACTTGCTGAGCCATCTTGTTAGTCCCACTTGAATTTTTGAGATTTATTTTGTGTGTTTTGCCTCCATGCATGCAATGCCCAGAGGCCAGACTAGAGTTACAGATGGTTGTGAGCTGTCATTGTGGACACTGGAAAGCGAACCCAGTCCACTCAAGAGCTGCTCAAGTGCACCTAACCNCTGAGCACTCTCTCCAGCTCCCCACATCTCTTGGGACAGGGTCTCCACTGAATCTAGAGCTTGCTAACGAGCTAGACTGGCTAGCCAGTAAGTCCCAGGGATCTCCTATCTCTGCCTTCCCAGCCCTGGGATTACAGGAGCAAACCATTGCACCCAGGCTGTGTGGGTTCCCATGCTCCTGTGGCACTGTCCTGACTGAGCCATCTCCCTAGTCCCCTCTACCAGTAGCCTTATGCCCTCTACCTGTAGCCTTATGGAGACAGCAGATACCCTGCAACCAATCCCTCCCTTCTTCCTCAAGCAAGGAACCTCCAGTCTAACCCCAATCAGGACAATTGCTATGATTCAGCCAATGGGGTTTCCTGCAGTGAATCTTCTACCAACCAGCCATGCCCATGAGAAATGAACAGTACATCATTGTCTTGTGATGCTATCCCCACTGTGGTTGCCTCTTATAAAAGACCAACATCCTCAAGTCCGTGTTTGCTTCAGCATTTGTCAGTCCAAGGGATCACATCGCAGGTGTCCATACTGACTTCCAGGCTCTCCTGAAATTTTCTGACTTTAAAAGGCACAATTGTCCCCTCGCTAGGGTCCTTACCTTCCAGTAAGCTGTGCCCCCACCACCACCCCCCATAGAAGGCAAAACACCCCAGACAGAAAGTATCCCAGGTATTTGGTCAGAGTTGAATCTCACACCTCTGGCAAGGCACCAGCAGGGAGACCAACCTGTCCATTGGACCACTATTGCTGGGAGGGCACTACAAATACACCTTCACCCCTGAAAGGCTGGGGCTGTGGGACTGTGGAGGTTTCTCTAAACAAAGTTTAGAAATGAGTAAGCCTTCCATGTAAATACTTCCTGGGCTGCATCCATGTAAATACTTCCTGGGCTGCACCAA
This sequence comes from Neotoma lepida, assembly GCA_001675575.1. NCBI lineage: Eukaryota > Metazoa > Chordata > Mammalia > Rodentia > Cricetidae > Neotoma > Neotoma lepida. The sequence goes on along the minus strand of LZPO01017291.1, from coordinate 547,905 downwards.
CACTCAAGGGAGAGGGCACCAGGAGCAACTGTAACTGGCAGGGAGCAAGCCTGTGCCAGCATTGTTTTATGACTTCCGTGAAGTCATGGCTTAAAACTCCAGTGTTTCTGTGCCAACACTTCCGATAAAGATAGGTAAGGCACAAGGCCAGACAGACATAAAGGAGACGGGTCCAGGAGGGGCCCTGAACACAGATGCTGTGGCACGTTTAATAGAATTCAAGTTTACTCTTCATGGTGCCCATCAGAAAAAGGCATTTGATTGGAAAGCAATTCTCCAGGCCCAGTCAACTCCAACCAANCTCCTGGAGGCTGAGCTGTACAGAGGGAAGGTAGCACAAAGAAGACACTTTTCTTTCTCTGTGCCCAAGGCAACTAGCCAGGGAAGAAAAGGTTAACAGGTTGTGTGAAGTAGAAAAAAAGAAAGCAAGCCTTGCATGGTAACAGTAGCCACATGTTAGCCACTTTAATACAAAATGTGATCAACATTCAAATACAAGAGTTTAGAAAGGTATAGAAAACCCAGGGAGTTTCCATTTTATTACAGTTCCAGAATCTGGGACCATTTTTTAGAAGTATATGCTAATCAACCCAGGGTTAATTTTTTTACAAACTAGAAATAACCACATGGGAACATCAACGCAACGAACAAGATCTGTAAACCCAAGTCACAAATTTGAGAAATTCTAATCACGAGGGGCCGCACCTATAGGTCTAAAGAAACTACTGCCTCCTGCAAGGACAGAGAAGAAAATCAATACAGTTCTGCTTTGAGAAATTTGCATAGAAATAGAAAATGCTGGAACCTTTGCTACAAGTGAGATTGCAAAGCCTCAACATGTTAAACTCAACCCAAGAACCATGTGTTTACTTGGAGGTGCAGCAGGGGCAGGGCCCAGACATTCGATTTCCAGCTGACGGAGCACAGGCTTCCAGTGTGGCCAGCAGCTGTAAGCAAGTCCTTTAAACATTTCATACTGTTAACACAAAGCATGGCAGAGGAGATGCTCCTACAGAATTTAGACTTCAAAGAGCCCCTAAGGTGTCGGGAACTTTTCAAACCCTTGACAAAGCTATCTTCCTGCCTCTCAGATTCTTCCACCAGTCAGTTCTCTAGACACAGTGGCAAGAACACCCCACAAGGCCTTTCTCTGCCCCAGAGCCCTGCAGTTGCACACCTGCTTGGACATTTTGCGGTGATAGAGATTGAACCTAGGGCTTTGAGCATGTTAGCCAGGAGCTCTACCACTGGGCTATAGCCCCAGACTGAGACTTTTATCACTAAGTTCAGTTGTGACCTTAAGTGACAGCGAAAGCAGCAACTTCCTGGGCAACTTCCATCTTTGCATCACTCACCTCCACCATCACTTATGGTCCCCTCCCTATAAGCCTTCCGAGCCCTGGGCATGGAAGGGCTCCCCCTACTGGGAACATCTGGAAGCTGTCTTCAGCACCCTCTGCTGGAGGCTAGAGAAACAGCTTGTTACAAAGACTTGGACAAGCTGTGGTTTCATACATATATATATATATATACTGAGTCTCACTACTAGCCCTTGCTGACCTCTGACTCACAGGTATCCTATGGAGAGCCACCTAAAGGCATGGACACCCAGCGTATTTACAAATCCTTTTATAAAGAGCAGAATATAAAGCAGTGACACTAAATATCACCTCTTATTTCTAGAGGAAGGAAAAAGGTTAGTGCACACAACTGTGAGCAACTTATCAAAATCAGAGACAAATATCCCTGAAACCTGTTTTATTGACTGCCATTCTCCCAGGAAAGTCAGTCCCACAAAGACATCACCTGCTTGCTTTTAATGAGGAGCACCACATTGTATTCTCAAACCTTTGAGACAGGTGCCAGGCTTTTTAAGCCTTAGGTTGGCTGCCATAAGCAACCCACCCTCTCTCCCATCTATCGCTCAGGGTCAGATGCAGTCCCCTAACCCTGGCTCCGCTTGGGCATCACTACTGGAGAACTGAAATTCTCAAGCAGAAAAGTGTCTATGTACAAATGAGCAGCAACCAGCTAAAGCCTAGGCCCTGTCATTTCCAATTTCCTGTCCAACCCACACTGTAGAGATACAATGATAAACCACAGGTTTTGTTCCTAAATTTTATTTATGAATTAATACAAAACATTCCAGACCAATGTGTCTTAATCCTCATCCTCCTCCTCCTCTTCGTCCTGGTTAATCTGGAAGTAGCGTAGCTCATAGCTCTCTTTGCTGTTGGCGACAACACGCAGCCAGTCTCGGAGATTGTTCTTCTTCAGATATTTTTTGGTGAGATATTTCAAATACCTGCAGAGAAAGAACACTTGAGAACTACACTAGACTGGGGCTTTCTTGCATTCTGAAACATTTAACTTCATAAAACACAATGAAACAATCTTAAGATGTTTTTTCAGCCCTCCAAAACAAGGACAGGCCAAGTATACACCCGAGCCAGTGCTCTAACAAGACAAACATCTACCTAAATCCCTAAATTGCCAATAAAGATGAGAACGGATCAGCACACACTAGCTGGCCCCCAAAACAACAGTAAACAGCTACAGAATGGTCTGTAGTGACCACTAGAGAAGATCACAGGGGTAAGTTGACAATTACACATGATTTCACACCTTTGCTGAGAACCACTAACCTCCCAACCAACTCCAAGCACTTCCCACATCCTTCTACAAGCCTCCCTAAGGTGGTGGATAGGGGGTGTCAGGGCTATTTACCAATGTTCTGAGTNCCCTAACTTCTTTGATGGGATGGCTATTACCCAACACAAGGGCACACCATGTGCCACCCAGCCACTCCAGAGCTGAGACTCTTGTTATGAGNCGGGTCCCACTGTTACCTAGGGTGGCCTCAAACTCTGGTACAAGCTTATGATCTATCTTGCCTCTCAAGTTTCTTCAGGTTTCTTTCCTCCTGAGGAGTCAAACCCANGGTGCTGCACACACTAGACAAACATTCCCCACACCTGAGCTACCTCTCAGCCATACTATAATTTTCTTTATCTATTTGCTGTGTNAGCCTGAATTAGCATTTCAAAACCTGCTCTTTCCACAATCCTGACTGCCTGACTACTGAAGATGTTATGAGGTGAGATCCTGACAGCTAGCTATTCCCAATGCCATGAAGGGAAGAGACTAGGCCACACACAAACCTTCTGTTGGCAAATTAACTTCACCACACCTAAATTTCTCCCACTACAAAATGGGCTTCACAATACATGCTCTTTGCTGGGGGGAGGTGTGTGTGTGTGTGTGTGTGTGTGTGTGTGTGTGTGTGTGTGTGAGAGAGAGAGAGAGAGAGAGAGAGAGAGAGAGAGAGAGATGGTACATGTCTTTATTTCTTTAATCCCAGCACTGAGGAGGCAGAGGGATCTCTGTGAATTCCAGGCCAGCCTGGTCTACAGAGCTAGTTCCAGGACAGCCAGAGCTACACAAAGAAACTCTGCCTCAAAACAACAAACGATGCCCACTCTTCATAGACTCTTGGGAATACTACACAGGTAAACACTAGCTCACCAACAAGGACCTGGATATAACCAACAACTTCACCAGCAGCCAAAAGCACAATGCAGAGTTCAGCTCTACCCAGTCTTTCCTACAGACAAGTAGGCAATCACCAGCTGTGATAGCACATGCATTTAATTTCAGTACTTGAGGGAACTGACAGTCTGCAGTCAGCCTGGGCTACATAAAACCTGGTGTCTTTGCTTCCCTAGACTGTGCTCCAACGAGGAACTGAACTCAAAACTTCAGGTAGTTTCAAAACTCACAATAAAACAGAGTCAGGGACAAGGAAAAAAAGATGTCCTAGACTCGACTCAGAAACACCCTTGGGTGTTTCAGAAAAATAACACTACTGTCATCAAGAAAGCAAAGTAAGCAGGCAAGGAAGGCATTTTGGAAATTGAGGCAGATAAGTCCCAAGTTCAAGGCCTGCCTGAGCTACCCCAAGTTCTCACAGCTGGCCTAGGCAATTTAGCAAGAGTCTTGTCTCAAACTAACTCAAAATCAAACAAAAAAGGGACCATGGGACGGTGGCACCTGAGGATGTAACTCAATGCCTTGTGTATACAAAACCCTAGGGCTCAATTCTCAGTCTCCCCAAAAGAAAAGGAAGCCACCTGTCTGTGGGAATCATAATGCCAGTACCCAGGATACTAACGCAGGAGTGGCTCACAAGGGTAAGGCAGGCCCNAGCTATAGAAGAACACCCTAAAATCCCAAAAGGACAAGGAAGCTCCAGTCAGACTACAGTTCATGGGGTGGGAGGGAATGTCCTACCACATGGATAAAAAGGCCACAAGATGTCTGTTGTGCACAGCCTGCCTCACTCACCACAGCAGGCAGCCACCATCTATTTGCTGACAAGGTCTTAATCAGCAGACCCCACCGGGCACACTCTAAAATTTCCCTCTATTTGAAAAGCTTCTCCAGACCCTGGGAGGCAGGCCCAATTATGTCCAACTCTGCTAAATCAACAGGTCACCATTTTCATTCACATCCTCACATATCAGGGGCTAAAGAATCAGTGTCATCCCCCTGCAAGGAAAGACTCCACAATAACATCAGATCTCTTACCCAATACCACAGGAGCAATTACAAGAAACAAAACTAGAATTAAAAATAATGTTCTCATGCCACCAAGTGTGGTGGCATGCACTTGTAACCCAAGCTCTCGGGAGACAGGGACAAGAAGATCAGGCATCAAGGCAATCTCAGTTACATACTGAGTTTGAGCCAGCCTGAGCTACGTTGGGGGAGGGGCCCTCTCATCACCATGACCTAACAGCAGTGGAAGCAAACTATTTAAGAACAGCCATGTGTGGCCTTGCACACCTTTAATCCCAGCACTGGGGAGGCAGAGGCAGGCGGATCTCTGAGTTCCAGCAAAGCTAGGGCTATGTTATAAAGATCCTGCCTCAAACAAACCAACAAACAAAAAAACAAAACATAGCCGAAGTCTGAGTCCTTTCAAAGCTTGAAATACTGTAGCCTGTGAACAAAATTTAGAAATGACCACAAAATAAATAAATATAAACACTTAATAGGCCTGAAGAAGACTCAGCAGTTAAGAGCAGTTCAGACCCCAGCACCCACAGTGGGAAACTCATGACCACCTGCAACTCCAGCTCCAGGGCACCAGCATATACAAATATATAACTAAACATAAATCTTAAAAAATTTCTCCAGCATTCGAGAGGCAGAGGCAGGCAGATCTCTGTGAGTTCCAGACCAGCAAGGGCTACACAGAAACCCTATCTCAAAACAAACAAACAAACAAACAAAAGATACATTATCTCAGTGGCAATGCTCACACATACTCATTCACTGCCCTTACACAGCTGCACAGCAAAAGGGAAGCCCCCCCTCATACCTTTTGGAGAAAGGCACCTCAGAAGTGACAGTGATCTTGCTCTTGCTCCGTTCGATGGTCACAACCCCTCCTCCAAGATTCCCAGCTTTCCCGTTCACCTTGATTCTCTCCTGGAGGAACTGCTCCTGCAGAAATCAGCCAGTGAGTGCAGTGGGCTTACCAGTCTCAAGGGCAGACTAGTTCAGACCTTCTCCCAACACTAAGCTACAGGTATCTTTAAAATCTTCAGTCTTTATCTGGGTTCGTGTACCATGGTGTGTGTCTGACTATCAGAGGACAACTCTGTGGAGTCAGTTCTAAGTGGGTTCTAAGGATCAGATTTAGGTCATGAAGCTTACGAGCCCAGTCCGTGAGATGGCACTACTCAACATAATCTCATGCAATTTGAAGATGTGCTGGCACAAACATTCTTGACTGGTTCCATGCATGATGGAATGTGCACCACATGGAAAGCCTAGAGGACAGCACACTCATGGTCAGAGGGTAAAGAGTAAGCCAGGGCAACACAGTGTGATCCTACCTATCTCAACATAAAAACCAAACCAAAAGGGTCAAGAGTAAGCAGGAAACCAAGAGCCAAACTTTTATATGAACATGCAAAGCTACACGCAACCTCTGAGCCTAAGGAGCATGAAGCACAGTTCTGAGCACTACAGAGAAAAGGAGTCTTCACCTAGTAGAAAGAGTAAAGACAAACACCGACAAAAACAATTACAGACCTGCCTGGAATCACCTGCATGGTACAGCAGAAGCGACAGGGACCCATGAGCCCAGACATACTCTGCAAAGCACCATGTGAGCCAGGGCAAGCCATTCACCTCAGGCTTCAGAGACCTCCGTTCAAAAGGGACTTTTTTGTTTTGTTCTGTTGCCACTGCAATGAGATGAAGTCCCTTTCAGCTCAAAACTACAATTTTAGGGACTGAAGATGTGGCTCGATGATAAGAATGTTCACTTAGCGTGTTTGAGGTCCTGAGTTAAATCCTGGGACAATTTAAAAAGGAAGTATCTACAGCTTTTTAAAACTCCAATACAAAACTGTTAATTGGGGGGGGTAATGGTGAGAAAACCCAGCTTGACTTTACTAACAAGAGTCTTGTAGAAGGGAAGTCATTAGCAGAGATGAGTGGGAAGGGAATGGTTTGCTGAAGAAGGCCACAGTGGTGACACCAGGCAGGGCCAACACGTAAATGCCAAATAGAAAGCCACCAGGGACTGGAGAGACTTCCACTCTTCGAGAGGACCTGAGTTCGTTTCCCAGCACCCACGAGGCAGTATACAACCATCTCTACCTCCAACTCCAGGGGATCTGGTGCCCTCCTCTGACTTCCAAGGGCATAAGGCATACATGTGGTACACAGACATATATGTAGGCAATACACACAAAAAAAGAGGGGTTCTTTTTTT
>LZPO01017291.1:452660-530916 GCA_001675575.1 Neotoma lepida | reverse complement strand
CTGTAGTCCTCAGCAGATCTGGTGAGACACCAGGAATTCTTAAAGGGGGAAACAGGTTAAAAAAAAAAATACACATACATACATACATACATACATATAGATATCTTTCCCATGTTAAGAATGATGAATATTACAATACAGAGAGTTAGGTCTCTGCTTGGTTCCACAATAGATGTTTTGAAAATGGAAAAATTAAATGAAGGGACAATCAGCTTAGCTGGATTTGACTTAATGTTGATTTTAATCATTATCAGTTTGGTAATTCATGTTTTTTCCTTAAATAGTGGTTTGATATCCAAATATGAAAAATTGACTGATAAGATGCAATCCTTAGAAAGACTTACTAATGAAGCTAAGAAAAATATTCACAGAGAGAGAGAGGTGTTTAGGGCAGAACCTACCACATCATTGCATTATGAAACTGAAAAGGAGCAGCCCAAGGTTATTACGAAGCCAACCTTAATCTATCCAATTATTCAAGAGCCTCCACCAGATCATATACACCCCCAAGGCTATGAGAAGATAACTGNGATTCTGTAGAAATGTTAGATTTGAAGAGATTTAAGGAAGCAGAAGTTTCACATTGTATGCACCCACCTTTTGTGAAGCAGATGTTAAGTTCATGAGCAACTAAGAACAGGATTATTCCACAAGACTGGAAAGACTTAGATACAGCAATATTGGAAGCTGATTCTCAGTTACAATGGAAAACATGGTGGAGAGAGGAAGCTAGGGTCATAGAACAATGAAGTAGGGTTAGAGGTGTGGAAATTTTCCCAGACCAGCTAGCTCCTCAGTGAAGGCCAGTATGCTGATTTACAGAGACAGTTTAGATTTGATGATCACACCTTGGTGCTTTGTCATACAGCAGCTTTGAATGCTTGAGACCAGGTTAAAGAATCAGGAAAGAGGTCTGAGTCATTTACTAAAACTACCAAAAGAGGCCTTCACTAATTTTTTTACAAAGACTAACTTCAGTTGTAAATAGAATGATATCAGATCCAGAAGTTAGAAACATGTTAATTGAATCTTTGGCTTTTGAAAATGCTAATTTAGAATGCCAAAGGGTGGGTGATTAGGCCTTTAATTAAGATTAGGCAACATCAGTACCAATCGATGAATGGATTAGAAATACAGCTGATATTGGATCTCACACTTAGGATGACACTTGCATAGAAATGATTTCTAAAAGTTTTAAGAAAAATCANAAGGNNAGATGTTTTAAGTGTGGTGAACCAGGTCACCTGAAAAGGGAGGGCAGGCAAGACATGCCTAGAAACAACGTTTTTTCTAGAGANAATCCAGACAGAAGGCCCCAGCCATCTGGAATTTGCAGAAGGTGTGGCAAAGGCCAGCATTGAACTAATAAATTCAAATCAACAAGGGATAGGCAAGGTAACCCTTTGCTAAGGAGAAATGCCTTGGGGGCCTCTTGCAGGCTCCAATGTCAAATTTGGTTCAATCATTCCCTCTCAGCATTGAGNAAACCCCTCCATACAGCAATTTAAAGACTTAAAGCCTGTTAAAAACCATACTNCTCTGGATGACANAACAGCTTCATTAGATAAAACAAAATTTTCAGGAGAGACCATAAAACAAGTATTTTGAAAAACTTCTATAAATGATCAAAGACCAAAGCTAAAAATACAAATAAATGGCATTGTGATTGAAGGTTTACTAGACACAGGTGAGGATGTAACAATAATTTCAAAACAATCTTGGCATCCAGATTGGCCTCTTCAGGAGGTAAATGTTCAGCTTCTAGGGATTGGAACTTTATCTTGGGTAAAACAAAGTGCAAGATGGGTCAAGTATATAGGGCCTGAAGGACAGGTAGGGAAATTAAAGCCATATGTGGCGAACATAGCAGTGAATTTATGGGGATGTGATTTGTTACAGCAATGAAATATCCAGATTANCATTCCTCCAATCTCAGAAACAAACCATAAACTAATGTATGCTTTTGAGAAAAGTATGAAAAGGTATTATAAAGAATAGTCACTGACCATTCAGGTTGTACATAATCAGGGTATAACAGCTGCTGATTTTTCAAAGGTATCAACAGCCCTACCTTTAAAATGGTTAACTGACAAACCTCTCGGGGTGGAACAATGGCCTTTGATATCAGAAAATTACAGGCATTAGAACAGCTGGTACAGGAGCAGCTAAATGCTCAACATATTGAAGAATCGTCCACTCCTTGGAATTCTCCTATATTTGTCATTAAAAAGAAATATGGAGCCGAGCAGTGGTGGCGCACGCCTTTAATCCCAGCACTCAGGAGGCAGAGGCAGGCAGATCTCAGTGAGTTCAAGGCTAGCCTGGTCTACAGAGCAAGTTCCAGGACAGCCAAGACTATTAAACAGAGAAACCCTGTCTTGAAAAACAAAAACAAACAAAAAAAAAAATCTGGAAAATGGTGAATGTTAACAGATTTAAGAGCCAAAAATAAGGTGATTCAGCCAATGGGCTCTTTACAGCCTGGAATCCCCATGCCTTCTCTATTATCTAAAGGATGATTTGTTATAGTGATTGATTTAAAAGATTGCTTTTTTTTTAACTATACCTTTACAAGAACAGGATAGAGAAAAATTTAAATTTACAGTGCCTACTTATAATAATTCCTAGCCTGTTCAAAGATATCAGTGGAAAATTCTCCCACAAGGGATGTTAAACAGCCCCACTGTGTGTCAATATTTTGTGCAACAGACATTGGAAATAATTCATAAAGAGTTTCCTCAATCTATAACTTACCATTATAAGAATGATATCTCACTAGCTAATTCAGACACAGATACCTCAGAAAAAAATGTTTGAAGAAGTTAGGAAAATTTTGCCTTATTGGGGATTACAAATTGCTCCTAAAAAAATACAAAGATTATTTGTATTTTTTAATTACCTAGGATATAAGATAGGCTTACAGAAAATTCAACCACAGAAATTATAAATCAGAAGAGATCAATTATGAACTTTTTTTAAAAGATTTATTTATTATGTATACAGAAGAGGGCGCCAGATCTCATTACAGATGGTTGTGAGCCACCATGTGGTTGCTGGGAATTGAACTCAGGACCTCTGGAAGAACAGTCAGTGTTCTTAACCTCTGAGCCATCTCTCCAGCCCCAATTATGAACTCTTAATGATTTTCAAAACTTGCTGGGAGATATTAACTGGCTATGGCCCACAATTGGATTGACAATTCAAGAGCTAAGTAATTTACTTCAAACCTTACAAAGTGATAAGGACTTAATTAGTCCAAGAAAATTATCAGCTGAGGCTGAGAGAGAATTGTCTGTGGTAGAAAAGAAAGTATAGGATACACATGTGGATCACTTGGATCCAGAGCTTGATTGTGTCCTGGTCATACTACCCTCTGTAGGAATTCTCATTCAGAGAGAAGATAATATTTTAGAATGGATATTTTTGCCACGCAAACAGAGTTAAAAATTAAAGACCTATGTAGAAAAGTTTTCTGAATTGTATGATGTATATATCACATTTCCAATAGGATAAAAACCTCATAAGTCTTCCCAAATGTTTGTTTCTACTGTTCCCTACAGACATAAAAGGCAAATGGTCCTTTTATAGTCCCAATTCAATTAAAAATTAAAGCTAACGTTGGATTTGGAGCATGGCTCTCTCCTTCTCTAAACCTAAGCATGATNGTTAAAGGAAAATGCAAAATCTCTGTCTCATGTCAAAAGAGCCAACTGATATCGGACAGAAGAAAAAACAAAATTAAGGTACTATTCTGTTGTCACTAATCTCAGAATCCTTTGGATTTACTTTGACTCTTTAAAACTTTTTTTTTCCTGAGACAAGATTTCTCCTGGAGATCCACCCAGTGCCCACATCTGTCTCCATCAGTCACTGGATGAGGGCTCCATGGTGGCAGTTAGGGTATTCATCCATGTGATCACTGGATCAGGCCAGTTCAGGCATCCTATCAATTATTTCCAGTGGTCTAAGGTGGGTTCATCCCTGTGGACTCTCCGGGACTTCCCTAGCACTCTGTTTCTCCCTATTCCCCTGATTTCCCCAATTTATCATGTTATCTCCTTCCTTGCTCTCTCTCTCTGTCCCTGTTCCAGCTCAAATCTCCTGCTCCTTTACACTCTCATCCTCCCTCCCTTGTCCCCCATTTCCTCCCCCTCACTCCTAGTCAGCCCATGTAGCCTTGGCTGTCCTGAAACTCCCTCTGTAGACCAGGTTGGCCTTGAACTCACAGAGATCCGCCTGCCTCTGCCTCCCGAATGCTGGGATTAAAGGTGTGCGCCACCACCACCCGGCTTTCTTTAAAACTTTTCTTAAGGTATAAATATTACCTAAAATTTTGTAAGATATATATATATATTTCTATCATTATATTAATGGTCATCTAGAGTATTAACTAATTCTAGAAATAGGCTTCATCTCAGCTTCCTGTACATGATTTCAGGTTTGAGCCTGAAGCAGGTAACTAGGAATTAAGTTTGTGTACCCTGGGGGTATTTAATAGATTTTGGTCCTTTAATCTCTCTGAAATCTGCTGCATATGACATTTTAAATGTTTGTTTTCTGCAGTGAATCATGACCATGCCTAACAGTGACCTTTGAGTCTCCAAAAGGATGATGGGGCCCCACAATGACAATTCCACCTGATTTGTGGTTTCTCCACTAAGCTGACAAACACCACACAAAGATCAGCTTTGGACTACAAACTGCTCGGGACAATTTCAAGGTGGCTATCTGAGATGGTCCAGCCTCACAGACTACTCCAGCCAGGACTTCAGATCAGCCCTGCACTTTCCCACCACACCAAGACTGGACAACAGCTAGCTCTCCCAGGACTTGATCATTGTCTCAGTTTTCTCAGGGTCCCCTAAATGGCATCACCCCCAGACAACAGGAAGTAATTTTAAGAACATAATGCCCACATTCCCAAGAGGTGGAGTGGGTGATTCCTGGTCATTTGGTGGGGTGTGGATGTTTATCATCATATGGGGTCGGTTACAAGTTGTTATTGGTCAGGGCAGGGAGGAAACTAAGCAAAGGAGATTAGATTCAGGGACCTTGTTCTGAAAAGAAAAAGGGATATAGAAATGATAGGATAAAAGGGTAGATTACTGAATCTACTTTTAAACTAAAAATGCAACTACTAGTCTCAAATATGTTACATTGGTATAGATTTTTGTATATTNATACAAATTTAAGATTATTTTTGTTATACTGCATATATGTGTCTACTCTTGTTTAAGATAATTTTGTATATTGATACAAATTTAAGGTAATTTTTGTTATACTGTATATATGTTTCTACTCTTGTTTAAGTTATTGTACCTATGCAGCTCATTTAAAAATGTAAAGTTCTAGTCCTTGAGAGCTATTAGGATAATAAAGACAGGTAAGTAGTTAGTCGTCTATAACAATCAAACTTATAGTCATGTTAGGTATGTTTTCAAGGTCAAACAGATATATTTTAAATAGATAGATGGTCTTCAAACACTTCAAAGGCCTACAGAATATGGCATTTAAAATATTTTAATAATATAAGGCTTTTCATGNCAATGAGACATATCTGCTCCTGGCAGCACCAATTTACTTCAAAAAAGATGAGGGCATCGAAGAATCTCCATATGGAGCTTCCATTCTTTGTGTCAAAGTTAGCCACTGGGCAAGAAAGTGCCCTTCCTCAACTGCCAACAGCATGCTGTCCAAATTGGAAAAGCAGAACACAAAAGAAATCAACTATTGAACTTTGCCAAGACTCAAGGTAGGGCAGTCCTTCAAAATTTCCTGCTTCACAAAAAGTCTGTCAGATATTCTAGGCCTGTAGGCTGAAGATGGATACCCCAACATTGCAGAGGAAACTTAGGTGTCTGTCCAGGCAGCCAGCTGTCTCTGTCATTTCTATAGTTTTGAAAGTTGTTTGCTCTGTACTTCCTGTTTACTCAGGTAATATTATATCCTTCTTGGATCTCTGATGAAGTTGAAGACTAGATAGTTATAGCTTCAGTTTTCCTTAGTTATAATAGAAATTCAATTAGGTACAAAACTTTGGACTCACCAAGAGAGGATAGGTAATGGAGTATTTTCTCTGAAGTTGCCAAATACAAATGAACTGGTCATTGTGAATGTAATTCTTACCTGATAGTCGTTCTTATTGTACATAGTTTTACTATGTTAGAGTTAAAACCTTTCCTTTTTATTTAGATAAAAAGGGAGAAATGTTGCAGGAGATTTGTTTGTGTTGTTGCTCTGAGACCACCAATGGAGTCTGACCTTGGTTCAGAGGGCAGGATCCACATTCAGCTGGTTGGAGTGGACCATAGTGTTTTCTGGTGGACTCAGAGGAGATAGATGGACACACAAGAGGAATAAGGAGGGGCCAAAGGAGATGCGTGGCCCTTTCGAGTGTGGAAGCATGGTGAGTAGAGGTGGCTGTTTTCTCTGTAGCTCTGTGGATCTATCAGGTTTTATCCTAATATCTGACTCCTGACCGTTTTTATTAATAAAACAACAAAAGAAGCTGCTTTAAATAATAATAATAATTGTGTGTGTGTGTGTGTGTGTGTGTGTGTGTGTGTGTAACTCAGGCCATCATCCTTGGCAGCAAGTGTCTTCACCCTCTGAGCCATCTCACCAGCCCAAACTCACCATATTTTCAGCTAAACAGGTTCACTGGGTAACAGTGTGGTGTCTGCTGACTGGAACTTAGCCAACATTTCCTCATAGTTAATGACTGCTCTTGCCACGCAGATAGGTACCCGGCCTTTGCAACCACCTTCCTCTGGCAACAGCTCTCTGTCACACACCCCTTATCACAGTATTATTTACATTTAATACCGGCTGTCATTGCTGTGGTTATTTGTATACTTGTATACTTGTATACTTGTATACGGCTGGTGTGCTCCCCTCTGTGTCCTAATGCCATTGGTATCCAGCCATTGGTAGATGCTCATTAAACACATAAACACATGGATTAAAGAAACGTGAGTGTCAGGAACAATATCCAGTGTCTGCATGATGGTGTGACACCTATAATCCTAGCACTCCAGAAGTGGAGGCAGGAGGGTCCAAAGTTTGAGTAGCCTGGGCTAGTTAGTGAGACTCTGTCTCAAAAACAAACACAAACTGAGCTGGAGGAATTGTGCAGTGGTTAAGAGCCCTTTTTGCCGAGGATGGGGGTGGGGGGTCCCAGAACCCATAGGGTGATCACGACCATCTGTAATTCCAGTTCCAGGGNATCCGACTCCCTCTTCTGAACTCCACCAGCATTGCATGCAAGTGGTGCACAGACACACATGCAGGCAAACACTCATATACATAAAATAAAAACAAATAAATACATCTTTTTGGACATCTACTTCCTACTTGGAAACTGTTGGATCACTCAGTTAACAAAGCATACTCCCAATTTGTTCTCTCTCTCTAACTCTCTCTCTCTCCCCTCCTCTCCTCTCCTCTCCTCTCCTCTCTCCTCACCTCTTCTCTCCTCTCTCCCTTGTACCAGTTTCCATCACATACTAGAAGTAACTTTTTTTTTTACTAAGATCAGTGTCAGGAACAAACTACCTAAGGCTAGTTTAAGGAAAGCATCCTGGCTTCTAAGCATTAACTCTTCAATTGCTATTGTAACAATTACGACTGGGCACAAATCATCCAGAGCTAGGAAAGCCCTTAAAACAACAGGTAGGGCCAGCAAGNTGGCTCAGCCAGTAAAGGAACTTANGGCCAGGCCTGATGACCGGTTCAATCCCGAGACCTATATGGAAGAAGGAGAGAACTGACTCCTGCAAGCTGTCCTGCCATCTCCACACACCCTGACACATGCTCACAAATAAACAACATAATAGAAATTTTTCAGAAAGGAGAACAGGTAATTCTACATAGAATTTACTCCCTCCTGGCAAACTCTGGTTCATCTCAGTGCCATCTCCTTGTTTTTTCTAGCCAAGTCTGGGGTCAAACTCTGGACTTGGTTTATGGAAAAGGGGCAAAAAGAGCTGCTTTCAAGGAGTTTAGGAAAACATGAGTAGAGAAAGCTGAAAGCTAAGGACATCACCTAGGACGGGAGGGCACGCTGCATAGAGACCATTGGATGAACAAGCCAGGTCAGAGGGACCCTTTGATCCCAATCTCCCACCCAAACCCACCCCTCTTTGAACATGGGGCTTTTCACACGCATTGATCCATACAAGTCCCACCCCATCACATGGAGACGAGCTCAGAGAATTCGGTGACTTGACTGAGCACCACACCACCTAAGGAAGGCCTAGGACCCCAAAGCGCACCCTCAATCTCAGCCCTAGAATGTTGTGGACCGTCTGCTGCTCTCTGGAGCCCCCAGCTGGCTATGGGGAAAATGGGGCTGTGAAGACCCACTGTTCCCTCTCAGGTCCGGAGTCAGAGAGTTCCAGCTTAGCCAGGGAGGCCTGGTCCTGCTGGCTGAAGATCTGGCAGCCGGGTATCCTTGACCTCTGCTCTGCGCTCCAATCTCACGGCGAGGTCTAGTGGCGTCTGGGACCCTCACGGTGCAACCGTGTTCTTCACTGCTTCTGGGCGCCGGGTGGAGCGGCGAGACTGCGGACCAGACTCAGCAAAGCAGCAACACCTTGAGGAAGGAGCACCAAGGGACCTCACTGTCGGTCACCCAGAGGACATGGGGCGGAGAATTGCAAAGGGTGGGAGGGAGAGGAGGCGGGAAAAGTGACGGAGGAAGCAGGGCCCAGCCTGGCGACCTGACCTTCCAGGGCCAACCACTCCCCGGCAGAGCCACAGCAGAGGGACTGTGAGAGAGGTGGGTGACCAGCGGCAGGACCCCTCTCCAAACAGTCCTCCCTCCACCCGGTTGTCCCTGCTGGAGCGCTACTCGCATTCCAGCATCCCAAAGGCACTAGCTAAGTCTTGTCTAGGAGGGCTGGGTAGGAGGGAGGTGGCCTGGGCCCCAGGAACCTGAGTCATCGTCCTGAGCTGTCAATCCACACAAATGTCTGGAGCAATTTTTGCGCCTCTGGAGGGCCTGGGTGCCCTGGATGCTGCGAGTGGCCATCCTCTCGTGTGTCCGCTGTGCCATGCTCAGTATGAGCGCCCGTGCCTGCTGGACTGCTTTCATGACCTCTGCGCTGACTGCCTGCGTGGCCGGGCCACTGATGGCCGCCTGTCTTGTCCGCTGTGCCAGTAAGTGCCCCAAGCCCAGAGAGGGTGAAGTTGGCTCTGGTCCTGGTTGAGAGACAAGAGTAGATGGTGAGGTTCCGAGCCTAGGCTGAGGAGGTGGAAAGAGTCTACTGTCATAAGCAGACTTATAGGAACNACCCCACACCCCTGCAGCTTAGTCAGGTAAACTGAGACAGTTAGATGATCATAACAAGCTTCCCAGAGTCAGGGTGCTAGAGTAGGGCTGGAGAAGAGGTGAGGGCACTCCNAGCAACTCCTTTGGANGGGGCGTGTCCCAGAAATCTTAGGTTAACACGATTACTAAAATAGCTCAGAGTGGTCCAGTGAGATGACAGGGTCCACTGGGGTGGCATGGCCCTTCCCATTGCAATGTGACAACAGGCTTACACACACACTGAACAGGGAAGGGCCCTCAGGACAAGCTGGCTGCTGTATTTATAGCAGACCCCACCATCTTGACACTGCTATTTTTAGCTCCTGCCCAGAATGTGAAGGGTAATGGGGAGAGCTTCCTGCAAGGGTTTCCAGATCTTGGCTGCAGCCTCTCTGCAGGCACCAGACCCCGGTGAAAGGTCCCAGTGGGCTCCCGCCAGTGGACCGGCTGCTGCAGTTCCTGGTGGATAGCTCCGGGGACGGTGTGGAGGCTGTGCACTGTGCCAACTGTGACCTGGAGTGCAGCAAGCAGGTGAGGAAGTGGAAGGCAGTGGGTGCTCAACACTCACGGCATGTCCGATGGACAAGAGTGATCCAGCAGTGAAGTCTCCAGCCACTCCCTGGGATCCCTGGGCCTCCAACCATGCCCCCATCCTGCATATGGGTGGGGAAACCAGGCTCCAGAAAAAAATGACTTGAGCCAATAACCAGACANTGGCAGAGGCAGAGGTCATTCATTCAATTTAGGGAGAGCTAACTTTAGGGTCCCCAGGTCAGGGTGGAGTTGTGAGCTGTCATGGGAGCAGTGGTTCAGTTCACAGGCCTGGGGGACACTTGAGGACCCCCTGCTACTGAAGCACGTGTAAGTAGCTAAAATTAATACTGTGTGCAGCTGTAAGTAGCTGGAGCTGAAGGCAAGGCTTCCAGCCCTGATGCAAAGGCCAGTAGAGGTTTGATGGCCCCATGGCAGGAAGAAGCTCAAGAGCACACGGCCTCAGATCAGCTGAGCAGGAGCTGAGAAACCTTTACCAGAAGTANAGAGAACAGGCAGGAGAGGAGAGAGCTGGGGTGAGTGGGTTCTGAAGAATTGGCCTTGACTGCCAATGTAAAGAGTAAGAGACTTCAGGGCTGGAGAGGTGGCTCAGTGGTTAAGAGCACTGGCTGCTCTTGCAGAGGACCCAGGTTCAATTCCCAGCGCTCACACGGCAGCTCACAGCTGTCTGTAACTCCAGTTCCAGGGGATACGATATCCTAAGGCTCCTCTCAGTGTTCTGCCCTTCCTACACCCACTTGCCTAGCCTTGGTGTCCTCATCTTTTTTATTTTTTATGTGTATGCATGTTTTGCCTGCCTGTATGTCTATGCACCAAGTGGGTGCTTGGTGTCCTCAGAAGCCAGAAGAAGGCTTTGGATCCTCTAGGACCGGAGTTACAGACAGTTGTGAGCACCCGGAATTGAACCCAAGTCCGGTAGAAGAGCAGCCAGTGCTCTTAACTGCTGAGCTGTCTGTCCAGCCCCCAATGTCCTCATCTTAATTTGAGTGTATAAGGGCCCAGTGAAGAGGGTCAGGGAGATGGCAGCAGGTGAGAGAGAGCACTTGCTGCCTGCAAGACATCAGTTTGATTTCCAGAACCCACAAGGTGGGAGGAGAGAAACAACTTTCACTCTCATGGTGTGGCACTTGGGCACTCATCCACATACACAAGTGAATCATAAATGTAATTTTTAAAATTTTGGAGTTCAGCTGCTAGGAATTGCAGGAAGGAGCTGCCTTTAGCCGGACCACTTGCCTGGGCTAGAATTGATGCACTCAATGACACANGGTGGCTGTGGTCCTATTACTTACTGGGTTCAGTTGAGTTCTAGAACTCTGGCCTGAGGAGAGGGCGGCCTGAGCCAGCTCTTGGTCCCCAGGACACAGAGACCACGTACTTCTGCAACACCTGCGGGCAGCCGCTGTGTGCACGCTGCCGCGAAGAGACGCACCGTGCGCGCATGTTCGCAAAGCATGACATTGTAGCCCTGGGCCAAAGCAGCCGCGACGTGATCCAGAAGTGTAGTGAGTGAGGCACACCGTGGCCAGGGGTGGGGACCAGGCGGGAATGTCTCCAGGCTCTCATCACCGCCCCTGCCCTCTCCACAGCGCTCCATTCGGAGCCCTACATCATGTTTTCCACCGACAAGAAGTCCCTGCTGTGCATCCGCTGCTTTCGGGACATGCAGGGGTGGGTAGAGGGAGCAGGCAGGGAGTGGGTGGGGAGTGGATGGAGAGGGTCTTACTAGGAGCCTCTCGACAGGGAGAGCCGGGCCCACTGTGTGGACCTGGAGTCAGCTTATGTGCAAGGTTGNGAGCGGCTGGAGCAGGCAGTGCTGGTAAGAGGGAGAACCAACCAGCCGAAGCGGGGTGGGGGTGGGAGCTGCGAGAACCTGGGGGGAGTAGGGCTGAGACCCTGTTGTCCCCAGGCAGTGAAAGCCCTGCAGACAGCCACGAAAGAGGCCATCGCGCTGCTACAGGCCATGGTGGAGGAGGTGAGGCACAGTGCAGCTGAGGAGGAGGCAGCCATCCACGCCCTCTTTGGCAGCATGCAGGTGAGGGCTGTGGTGAGCAACTTCCCAGGTACCCTCATGGAGTTTACAGTGTAGTGCCAGGTGTTACACCGAATTGGGTTAGCCACAGTTGCCTGGAGAGTTGCCAGAGGCTATCCTAGTCTGGTATTGTGTTGCTGGCAGACTGTCACCAGCGGTGACACTTAACACCTAGGCCCTGAGTCAATTCCATGCAGGGAGGAGGAAGGCCTTTTGGCCACATGGCAGGGCTCTGTGCTAAGCATGCAGCCTGTGTCTATGCCCCAAGGCATTGTGGGAGGAGATGACAGAGCCAGGTATGCAGGTCAGTGATGGGCTNTCTCTCCCAGGACAGGCTGGCTGAGAGGAAAGCTGTTCTGCTGCAGACTGTACAGAGGTGAGTGATGGCAAGTCCCTGATGCCTACCCTTGACCTCCATACACCCAGCTCTGAGCCTGAGCCTTGGCTGGCCTGGCTCTGCCTTATAATGGTGGACAAGACACACAGGTGGCTGCCACCAAAAGTGGTCAGGGTTCACAGGGAAGGAACGACAAAGCTGGTGGGGAAGCAGCCATGGTGTCTGATTGTAAGTGTAGCTCTTGGAAGGTAGAGGTGGGAGGGTCAGGAGTTCAAGGCTAGCCTGGGCTGTAGGAGACTCTGTTTCAACAATCAAAACAAAAACCAGAGCTGAGGAGATGGCTGTCAGTAAAAGCCCTGCCACAGAAACACAAAGACCCAAAGCACATCCCCAGCATGCAGTGGGCANGCCTATAAACTCAGCCCTGGGGAGGCAGAGACAAGAGGATCCCTGGGGCTCACTGACCACAGTCTAGCCAATTGGTGACCTCCAAGTTCAGTGAGAGACTGTCTCAAAAAATAAAGTGGTGGGTTACTGAGGAAGATGCCTGATGTAGATCTCTGGCCTCCATATGTACACGTGTACATGATATACATGTGCATATGCACACAGGCACACAAAGGGATATACACACATATGAATACACACACACACACTCACACTCACACATGTGCACTAGTGAAGATACGGGGCTGCAGAGCCGAATGTCCTCCAGGTGGGGCAGGCATCCGCTCCCCTGAGACCAAACAGCCTAGTCTGCCCTTCCCCCAGCCAATATGAAGAAAAGGACAAAGCCTTCAAGGAACAGCTTGCCCACCTGGCCTCCTTGTTGCCCACCCTGCAGGTAAGTGTTGAGGGTGTGCAGGGCTGGACACCCAGCCCACAGCCCAAGCACTGAGCATGGCACCTTCCTGCAGGTTCACCTGGTCATCTGCTCCTCCTTCCTCAGCTTGGCCAGCAAGGCTGAGTTTCTGGATCTGGGTTATGTGAGTGTCCCCAGCTCCTTCTGTCCCTCTCTCCCCACCTAGAGCCGGTCCTGCATAGAGGCTCCCTGTCTCNTGTCACCTGCAGGCCTGATTGGGGTCTCTGGACTTCTCTTCCCTTCCACTACCAGCCCTTTTGGGGGCAGGTAAATAGCTTTTAAAAGGGCAGTGAGCATAAGCCTCCCTTCCACCAAACTGCAGCGTCTGTCTGCGGGAGCCCCACCTCCCTTCTTAAGAATGTGGGCGGTNCCTGTGTATGGACCAGTCCTAGAACAGGGTTGAAGCATCTAAGGGAGACAGGTAAAATGACAGACTAGCCCCCAGAGCCTTGAAGTCCTCCACTTGTCTCTTCCGCCCTGGCTACCACTTCCTTGCCATACACCCCNGTCCTGAGCCCTTCCCCCGTGGCAGGAGCTGATGGAAAGGCTGCAAGGCATCGTCACGCGGCCGCATCGCCTAAGACCGGCTCAGAGCAGTAAGGTGCGCGGACGTCCTGTAGGGAGTCGGGGCGGGGAGACACCGGGGCAGGGGAGAGCCGCTCATGACCCAATCTCCGGTCCAGATCGCCAGCGACCACCGCGCAGAATTCGCGCGCTGCCTGGAGCCGCTGCTGCTGCTGGGGCCCCGCAGAGCTGTGTCCACCGCGGGCGTCGCCAACACGTGAGCCCCAACCAGGCTGGCGGGCGGGATCACTGGAAAAGGCTCCCGCACCACCCTTCTCTGCTGAGTCGCAAGAGCACCCAGCTCCGCACTTGGTGTCTGGGCCAGGGGACAGTCTCAGAAGGAGGGAGAGACTGGGAACAGCCCTTGAGAACTCTAGGGCAGGAAGCCCTAGACAGCTGAGAGACCCGGNNCTGCTCACCTCCTCCACAATCTCCTCAAGCAGGCTGGGCANGACACTTTCTGGGTGCCCGGAGTCTCTGTGAATCAGAGTTCCTGACCCAGCTGAAAGCCAGAGCCTCGGAGGGGTTAGAAGTAGTGAAATCGGCATATNAGACCAAGAAAGACCACGTCTTAGTTCAGACCTTGTGTGTCCAGCATGGGAGTGAGCCGCACTTCGGTGTGCCCAGATCCAACCTGGGGGGACCCTTTTAGAAATCACCAAATTAAGTGGGTACTACCTTGGCATTGCCTGGGACCCTTGAGAGAGCTTTCAGGAGTTCCACCNTGCAGTTAGTTGAGGGGACAGTTACTCCCTGAGCAGCCAAGGGGATTAGAGGAGGGGAAGACCAGCCCTCTCCCTTATGCAGACTGGCTTTCTCCGCAGGTTGGCAGGGAGCTCAAGCCCCAAGGTGCTGAAGACACCCAGCTGTCCTTCTCCAGTGGNGAAGATGTCAGGGTCACCTGTCCAAAAACCCTCACCACACCGNTCCATGAGCACGAAGGTGCTCCTGGCCGAGGGTGAGGACACACCCTTCACAGAGCACTGCCGCCATTACGAGGATTCCTATCGGGTGAGGGGACTGGGCATCTGCACGGGAGTGAGGCCACTCCTCCACTGGAGGACCTGGCATATTCCATGTCCTCACTTACATTCTGCAACAGAGTCTGCAGGTAGAGGTGCAGAACCTCAAGGACCAGGTCCAGGAATTACACCGAGACCTCACCAAGCACCACTCGCTCATCAAGGCGGAGATCATGGGGGATATCCTGCACAGGTCCCTGCTGTTGGACACACAGATTGCCTCTGAGTATGCCTCCATGGAAGGCATGAGAGCAATCTTCCAGGAGGTAACGTCCCCCTGCTCTATCAATCCTCGGCTGCAGAAGGCACATGGCTACCCCAAGGCAGGAAGGGGAAAGAGCNCCTGGCATGGTGCTCTGCCAGACTCTCATGCTGTGGGTTCTGTGCCTGGAGGCTTTCCTCTTGAGAAACGTGGACCAGATTGGTGTGTGTGGCTGTGCAGCTCCTGGAGCAGAAACACCATCAGGGAAATTACTCCAGCTCACCTCAACCAGCGTGCCACTCTTCTCTTTCAGATTTGGGAGGACTCCTACCAACGAGTTGCTACCCAGCAGGAGATTTATGAAGGTCCCTGGCAGTGGCTGCTCAGTGTTAATCCACATTGGNGAGGGGAGGGAGCCCTTCAGCCACTAACCATGCATGCCCATTCCCANCTCTTTCCCCTGNTGTTTGGCTTGGATCTCACACCTGCTTTGGAGGGTAGGATCCAGTGAGTGGGATGTCCACACCACATGCTGCTCCTTTTGATCACAGACAGTCATTGGCAGTTGGGATCTCTAGATGGTACCAGGCTTAGGAGCAAGAGTCTAACACCAACAACCAATACTTTGGCGTTGGCTTCACAGCTCAGCTCCATGACCTTCTCCAGCTGAAGCAGGAGAATGCCTACCTGACNACCATCACCAAGCAGATCACNCCCTACATCCGCTCCATTGCCAGGGTGAAGGAGCGACTGGAGCCCAGGTGAGAATGTATGTGGAACNTACCAGTAGGGAAGCCAGCAGGCCAGGCTGGCAGGTTCTGGCAGACNAGGTACTAGAAGTCTGCCAAGGAAGTGGTGGTGCACTCTAGAGGCTGAGGCAGGAGGATTGCCNTGAGCCTGAGGCTAGACTTCCACGTAGCCAGACTTCATCTCAAACAAAACAAAAACCTCCCNAAAGTGGTAACTGAGCAGACNGAGAGTGCTGCTAAGTCATGATGGCTCTCTTCAACCCTCAGGACATCAAAGCAGGAGGAACTTGAACTGTCATCTGAGTCTTCTGTGGTCTCAGCAACTTCATGCACCAGCCAGGTCTGGACCAGGCNCTCTCAGGCACCAGAGAGTTATGATCAAACCAGACTGGATGGTGCAGGCCTGTACTCTCAGCTATTCATGCCTAGCATGAGTGAGACCCTAGATTCAGTTGAAGGAGTTTGTAAAGCGCTATGGTGACAAAAGATGTCCACTACAGATGTTCTGCTGGGNCCAGGATGTTCCAGGAGCCCTTCCTGTCTCCTGTCCCTTCTCATTTCCTCTACNTGGTAGATCTCATCTTCCAGCCAGAGTATAAATTAGCTTNTGGAGAGAGGCCTGTGTGCAGACATCATAGATCTGAAAATTCCTTTCATTCTATCTCACATTTGACTGATGGTTTGAGTCTTAAATTCTGGACTGGAAATTCTAGCCTGGGGAGAATTGTGCTTTGAAGGCAGGAGTCGCTATTTCTTCCAGCTTCCAGGGATGTCCCTGAGCCAGCTGAGTTCTTCTGATCCCTAACCATCCACTCTGACCTCCTTATGCTTCTTGCCCATGTTTTGAATTTCACACAAGAGGTGTTTCCAGNCACTGGGATAGGTGACAGTGGTTTCTCTCAATCTGGAAGTTCCTACCTTTTGGTTTGGGAGTTGGCATACTCTTTAAAATCAGTTGCTGACTTGACTGAGTCTCNTTTAGTGTTCCGATAATGGGCCTCTGGCCTCCACTTTACCATTTTTCTTTGTTCTGTACTTTCTAGACAATTTCTTACATCTCTTCCTGTCTTCTTGCTGATCTTGCTGGTTTTTCTTTTCCTTTTGGCTGGACGTGGTGGTTTTACACCTTTAATGCCAGAACCCAGGAAGCAGAGGAAAGTATATCTCTGTGAGTTTGAGGCCAACCTGGTCTACATGGCAAACTCCAGGCCAGCCGGGATTAAATAGTGAGACCCTAGTACATGTATNTGTAGGCACACACGTGTGCCACACAGAGCACATGTGGAGGGAAGAGGGCGATTCGAAGGAGTCATTTTTGTGGGCTCTGGGAATCAAACTTAGGCCTCCTGCTTGAAAGCAGGCCCCACTTTTGTTTTGACTTTCCAGGTCCCTCTGGTGCTCTGACTGTTCCTAGCTCCTGCTGCATCCTGGGGATTTTCTCCCCACTTGAAGCTAAGCAGAAGGCTTTGATTTCTTCAGGCAGCTGGCCCCNGAGGCCTGCTTCCTCTGAGTTAGTCTTTGTCCAGGTGCTTATTTTCCATGTTACAGGTGACCATGGACCTACTCAGCCAGAAGAGCAGAGAAGCAGCTGTAGGTGGGCAGGGTGCGCCTGGGGGATTGCCTCCGAGGCAAGGCCCANAGTGTGCAGGCAGGTCTCCTTGTGTTTGAAATGTCCCTGTCAGATTTTGGTCCTTTTCCAGTTTCCTTCCTGGGAGGCCTCTGTATGGAGCTGTGTACGCTTCTCTCCTTGGCATTCTCAGGTGTGCTTCTTTTACACACTGTCCCCTGTGGCTAGCCATCCTCCTGGTCCCTGGCTGTTCCTCAGCCTACTGCCTGAATAACAGCTTCTCCCAGAGCTCATCCCAGGCAAGCCTCACCTTCCACTCTCTCAAGTGACCCCATTCATCCCCCTACTCTCTCTCTCTCTCTCTCTCTCTCTCTCTCTGTGTGTGTGTGTGTGTGTGTGTGTGTGTGTGTGTGTGTGTGCACTCGAACTCGTGCATGTATGGATTAGACCCAGCCTTGGGTGCTCCAAGCATGTGCCCCATGTAGAGCTACCCCATGCCAGTCCCAGTTCTCTGGTTTTAAAGTGAGAGACACCCCTCCCCCCTGCTCCCTAGCATTCCTGTGCTCCAGACTCACCTCCAGCTACATCCTTCCTGGTGGCTCTCTTGTCAGGGTGTCTAAGGCTCCTCAGCTCCGCAGTGGCCAACAGAACTCTGGACAGCACCCCACCATATCCAACCGTATCTTGGTCAGCAGCATTATGTGCCATCAAAGCCTGGGGGCCAATCTGATTCCTTTTCTCTTCTGTTCCCTTTTGTTTGGTTCTGTTTTTTGAAACATGGTTTCTCTGTGTAGCCCTAGCTGTCCTGGAACTCGCTCTGTAGACCAGACTGGCCTTGAGCTCAGAGATCTGCCTGCCTCTGCCTCCNGAGTGCTGGGATGAAAGGCATGTGCCACCACTGACTATACTATTTGTTTCCATTTTTAACCCATCCCAAGACCCAGACTGAACTCCCCATTTCAGCCTGCTTACTCTGTCACTTGTTGTGACCCCCCCAAGTCAACCCTACTGTGCCCTTCAACACTCCCACAGCTATTTTTAAATAGTCTGCAATTCCCATCACAACGGGACATGGCAGCTCTCCAGGGCCCCTCCCTGCCCACCTCTGTGGGACTACACCCTGGCCACAGTGGCCTTTCAGTTCCCCTGGGGCAGCTACACTTGCCCCACTTCCGGACCTCGGCCTGCAAGGTCTGTGCTCCAGGTTGTCTCATGGGGCCTCCTCACACTGCCAACTAAAGAGAGCCCATCCAGCTGTCACTCCACACCACCTGGCCCCACTGTTTGTTCCCTGAGGTGTCTCCCCTGACCAGCAGATAGCTTGTGAAAGCCAGGCCTGACCAGGGNCTGCATGCTACTGTGGCCAGTGGCTCTGACAAGCCATAGTGGGCCTTGGCAAATAGTCCCAGACCAAGGGAGAAGTGTTGGGTGTACCCTGGAAGGTCTGCTGCCCTGTGGTTTTGGTACAGTGTGAGCTTAAGGCCCCCAGCAGGGACTTTGCTGCCCTCAAGCAGCCTCTACTGGTTCCTCTCATCCAGATTCCAGGTACCTGTGGATGAGCACACAGAGCAGAACACGTATGATGATGGCAGGGACAGTGAGACCTCAGCCAGGTAAAACAGNTTCTTTCTAACGTGAGTGGAGCTGGAGGGGCTGCGGGGAGGGGGGGAAGTGATATGATTAGAGACTAAATCAAGGACAGACTTCGGGACAAAAAAGGTTTGAGCACAGGATGAGCTACAAAGTGAGACCCTGTCTTAAAAGAAACAAGCAAAAAAAATCAAACAATTCCCCCCCTCACCCACACACACCTTGCAGTAATTCAGCAAAATGACACACACAAAGGGAAAGAGGAGGGGCCCTGCTGTTCCACAGGCCTTTTGGGGAACATGGAGCTGTTCCTCTGGCCACATATAGCCAGTTTACAAGGGTGATGTTGTAGTCGTCAAGGGGATGGGCACTGTCCAAAAAGGAATGCCCTGTGAGTGTCACTCACATACTGTTGGCATCCTTGGAAGCAAGTTAAGGGCAAGGTTCTTATTGAGAGGATAACATGTGGCCAGAAAGGCTCCTGAAAGGGTAAACAATCAGGAATAAAGGGACCCAAAGGTACCTGGGCTCACCTGCAGCACCAGCTGCTCCCACAGTAGTCTGTGAGAACTAGGAGGGAGCCAGAGCAGCAAGAACTCATTCCCTGTGAACTGATGGCTTCACAGACAAAAAGAAAAGACCTACACCGTAAACCAGAAATGGGCCGAGGAGATGGCTCAGGCATAAAATGCTCGGCCCTCAAAGCCCACATAAAAACATTGCTGAGTGTCATCCACTGGAGAGGTGGGGACAGGTGGGACCCTGGGGCTTGTGGGCCACCATCAAAGCCTACTTGGCAAGTTCTATGCCAGTGACAGACTATCTCAAAAGTGGGGAGGGGGCGCTGAGGAACAATACCCTAGGCTGTCCTCTGGCTCCCACCTGCACATGTACATACTTAACACACGAGTACACACATATACCCACGCCTGTAATTACTGTACTAGTGAGATGGAGGCAGGATTGCCAGGAGCTTTAAGCCAGACTGGGCTGCACGGTGAATTGGAGGCCAGGTGGGCTACACTGCAATGCTACTATTCAGAGTTGGGAGTTCTAGAGCGGTCTAGAACCAGTATATTAAAGGCAGAACAGGTGGGTCTCACCCTTCCATATAAGGACGTGCTTAGGGCTGCCCCAGCTTATAGGCCACCAGCCTGAGCTGTTGAAATGCTTGCATACTCTGATGCTTGAGCTACTAACAGCTGTCACTTGGGGTGAGACTCTCACTGGAGGTAGCAAAGCTCTCTCAAGGGGCACACTTCTGTGGGTGTGGAAAGGTCCTCCATTATGAAAGCCAACAGAAGGGACGCACTGAAGTGGGAGTGGAGTCATCCAGCTCATGTCAAACTACTCTTTAGGATCGACCCAGGGAGCATCACTGAGAAGAGAGAGACCCAGGGAGCATCACTGAGGAGAGAGAGGGGGCATCTGAGCCCCACAGAAGCAGCTGGGCCCTGAGCAGCCTCCCAGAAGGGCCTCCATTAAAGTACCAAGACCACCCCAGACCCAAGTAGGAAACTGGAGATGAGGGATGGCGAGGTGGCTCAGGACCCAAGCCTGATGGCCTGGACCACCATAGCACAAGGAAAGAACTAATTTCCACACACATTCACAATAAACAAGTCATGTGAAAGATATTCTCAATGATGAGAGCATCCCCATAGAGACAGCAGCTTAGTGTGACTGGGTCCTAGTAAGATGGACCCAGATGTCACTTTCTGGCACACAGGTCNGGCACACAGGCTCCAGACATGGCTCAGAGGTTAAAAGCACTGGCTGCTCTTTCAGAGGACCCAGGGTTAGGATCCCATTACCGACATGGTGCTCACAACCACCTCTAACTCCAGTCTAGAGGATTTGACATCCTCTTCTGACCTCTGTGGGTACCACATAATGTGGTGCAGACATGCATGCAAGTAAAATGTACATAAAAATAAATCTTAAAAAATTTAAACTGGGGTTGGAGAGGTGGCTCAGAGGTTAAGAGCACTGNNTGTTCTTACAGAGGTCCTGAGTTCAATTCCCAACAACCACATGGTGGCTCACAACCATCTGTAATGAGATCTGGCGCCCTCTTCTGGCCTGCAGGGACACATGCAGGCAGAACACTGTATACATAATAAATAAATTTAAAAAAAAATTAAACTGAAAAAGAAAAAAATGTGCCACCACCACCTGGCCTATTTGTTATACCTTTAATCCCAGCACTCAGAAGGCAGAGGCAGGCAGATGTTTCTGAGTTCAAGGCCAGCCTGGTCTACAGAGTGAGCTCCACGACAGCCAGGGCTACAAAGAGAAACTCTGTCTCTGGGGTAAAATTTAAGCTTCATGACCCAAAATTGAAGTTTTGGAGACTAAACTATGCCCTTACAGTCACAATTTAAGAAAATACACAGCTTGATTCAGTTCAACAGCAAATGTTGCTTTTATGTACCAGAGAGGCTGGCATCTCACACAGACACAATAATTGCACTGATACTCTGCACTGCTGTCTCAGAGGGCAGAGGAATTTGTCACTATAAACTGCCAGAGAAGTGGTTCTCAACATGTGGGTTGTGACCCCTTTGGGGTTGCATATCAGATATTTATGATTCATAACAGTAGCAAAATTANTTATGAAGTAGCAATGAAATAATTTTATGGTTTGAGGAAGTGTATTATAAAGGGTCGCAGCATTAGGAACGTTGAGAACCACTCTGGTAGGGGCAGGAGTTCAGGAGAGAGCCAAGGAGACAAAGTACACCTTTTTTGATGCTGGTGGTGCTGAATTCTCATCTAGACAGTTATCATGTATAGCTTCTACATCCTACACAGTCACGCTTGTTCATAGTGAAATCAAGTATAGTTTTATTTAAGAATTAAAAAGAATAATCAGTCTCTGTGAAAGAAAATCCCATTTAATATATTTAAATAAACATTTCTGTGTGTAAAAAGAAGAGTAATTACTCCGTAATTCCCCCTCCTGTCGATGGGTCAGACAAACCGCCTCCACTCACTCGGGATGGAGGCTGGCCAAGCTCAGCAAGAGCGAGGGACCAGCTTCACGGAGCCGTGCAGCTGCCCGCCCATCGGGAAGGGGAGCTACCTAAGGCAGGGAGGCGGTGGGAGNAACAGGACCTAGGAGCTTGGGCTGAACCCTCAGGGACCTGACACTAAAAATGGCCTCCCTGACACATCAGCCCCCAAGTTAGCAACTACGTGGGAAGAATTAATAAAGTGTACATCCTAGGCCCAAGTAGCAGCTCCCATCAAGGCCACNGCTGTTTTCTGCCCTGCTTGATGGCTCGCTCCTCTGCAAACTGTCACACCTGCTTGTAGCAGCTGCAGGGCCTCCTATTTCCATGATTGCCAAGTAGTCTTTTCCCTGTGCGGTACCTACTTTCCACTCAAGAACTTCCACTCTGAAGCCTGCAACTAGACAAGTCAATCTCCTGACAGTTTCCTAATTTGTGGAAGTTCTAGGACATGGCTGCCTATGTAATACCTGAAAAGCCTCATTAGCCTGATTCTCTGCCACCACCTGTCGCTGCTACATTTATAAAGGATAATCTCTGGACTACAGCAGCAGAGGAAAGCAATCAGCTGCCAATCCCTACCATTAAGGAGCTCATATTCCATTGTGGATTGCTGACCTCCACCCTAGAAATTTAGGAGAGTGGGCCTGTTCTTCCTCCACTCACACCCTTGGAATTACACCTTTAAAAAAACACCACCTTGTCTCCTAGGGTACAATGAAGCCTCTCACCAAGAGATCCCACAGCCTGGGCTCCCTCTCTCCTAGCCTGCCATAAGGTTGAGCTTTCCAGCCTCTGGCAGGTGGAGGGTGACATCAAATGCCAACATTCAGCCTTACCATCCACAATGCCAAGGGCTGCCCTCCATCAAAAAGACAACTTCATGGCCCTCGAGAGGGATGGAGGCTGGAGCCAGCCCAGCTTAGATGCACTGAGAAAGCAGTGTACGACTGCCGAACATCCATCCCCTCCCATTTGTAGCCTGGTGAGTGGAGTGGGCTTCAGGACGTGTGGTCTGGATCCACTCATATTTCAAAACTGAGTATTGCTATCCCAACACGGTTATTCCTGGGCACTTGGTGTGGACAACAGTCATGACCACCACAGAGCTCTGCATGCCTCAGGAGGTCCTGGTGGTTGGCAGCTCCTAAACCAACTGGCCTCATGCTGATATTGGCAAACCTGTAAGCCTCTTTGGTATATAGAACAACAAAAAAAATTTAAGCCATGTAATCTAAAAATAAATTGCTTCTGAGCTGGCTAAATGCTTTTTGAATAACAACAGCTATCTTCAGTTAACACATAGAAACCCAGTTCTCACACTGAAAGATTTCATTATGCCATCTGGCTCACCTAAGCATTAAAACACCTGACACTGGAGGGGGGAGACCGGGAGGTGAGCAAAATTGGGGTACATGATGTGAAACTCCCATGAGTCAATAAAGAAACTAAATAAACAAAAAAAATTGTTTTAAGGAAAAATAAAGAGGACACAAAGGAGATGGGTTTGGAAAAGGACATGAATGTGGTAGAAGTTGGGGGGTGGGATTAAATATAAATATACAATATACAATGAAATNGCAAAAGAATAAAATCTGATTTTCAAAAAAAAAACAAAAAAAACAAAATCGACACTGTTCAAAGTCCTCACAACAGCCCTGTGAGGTAGGTGGTGCTGGCCCCATCCTACTGCTGGGGAGGCCTAAGTGCAGAAGGGTGTGGGGTGACAGAGCAGTGCTCTGGCCACACTACCTTCACCCTCACACTGTGAGTGCCACTGCAGGGTCTGGAGTGGTCCTGGAGCTCTGGCCTGTTAGGAAGTCAGTCTTCTCCTGGTGGTTCACTCAGGCCCTGCAGGCCACTGTGAGAGTTTCAGATGCCTACTTCTGAGCAGTGAAGGCGGCCTGCAGACTGGCCCCAAGAGCACTTCCAGNTGGGTGAATTCTCTGCTCTGCCTGCTTCCCTGGCTTCCCAAGCTGACTGACCAGGGCACAAGTCTTTGAGGTTCCTGGATTCTCAGAAGTTCTGGTGGGGGATCAGGTATTGGGGTCACCTCCCTGTTGATGGAATGCCTATTATGGCAAGAACAAGCTAGAATTCCCCATTTACACAGCCCCCAAGATTTCAACAACTCTGGTTGAATCCTACANCACCATACTAACCACCCACTTGACTGTT
Source organism: Neotoma lepida (assembly GCA_001675575.1). NCBI lineage: Eukaryota > Metazoa > Chordata > Mammalia > Rodentia > Cricetidae > Neotoma > Neotoma lepida. The sequence continues at coordinate 506,937 of LZPO01017291.1, read as the reverse complement.
CCTCCTTGTCTGACAAGGTCCTAGGGTATCTCAATATTCAGCACTCAATGCACATTAACCTTAAGCACCCTCTTGGCCAGGGCACCCTCCATCACTGAGTCCTCCAGAGTTGCTGGGCCTCTGAATAGTCATAGGACACATCTGCAGACCCTCCAGGTATCTCATTCCTGCATCTACTTCTCACCAGCCATACGTGCCCATTATCTCTGCTGAGGAAGCTGGTCATGAGTACTGTGGCAGAGCACACCAATCCTGCCTTGAGCCAGCCCACCAGGAAAGCGTGGGTCACCAAGGTAAATGAAGGTTTCCCTGCTGGCTGCACTTTTGTGATGTGGTTCCCAAAGATATCAATGCCACTGGTGCCAACATCAAGTCCCAGTGCAGCACCTACTTTGTGGACCGGTGTCCCAATGGCTTCAAAGTTGGCATTAATTACCAAGCCCACACTGTGGTACCTGGTGGAGACCCACAGCCTAGGTACAGCAAGCTGCCAGCATGTTCAGCAACACCATGGTCACCGGGGCCTGGGCTTTCCTGACCTAATGTTTGCCAAGTGTGCTTCTGTGCACTGGTGTGCTCATGAAGGGACAAAGTCTTTTGAGGCCCGGNAGGACATGGCTGTACTCGAGGATTACCGGACGGCTAGACTAGATGCCGGGAATATGAAGGATCCATTTTTTTCAACCCTGCAATGTCATGGGAGAAGGATGAAGAGCCTGGCTGCACTGAGCACTATGCAGGCTGATCTGGATTCTGTTGGAGATGGCAGAGAAGGCAAGGTACACTGGCAGCATGCCTACTATCAGAACTAAGTGTGTTAGCTGACACATACTAAAATTTTCAGAGTGGATTCTTTACCCAATGTGCTCATGTTTGTCTGTTGGTTACATCTGATGTAGAAGCTTGGAGAACAAACAAAACCCCCAGTTTGGAAGGACCTCATCAAGACCAAGTTCAGATTCATCAGGGGTCGCATTCTTAAAGCTTTTATGTGCAACGTAGAAAAAGCTAAATGTCCTCCCCAGACCTGCAGAACAAAGATGCCAATGGACCACGGGCTGCGGGCCCGACTGACGGCTGTTTAAGAGTCACCCGCCTCGACTCGCAGGTGCATGAGCTGTGTTGGACGGACCCTCTGGAAAACAAGCACAAACACCTGAGGCAGCAGTAGGGGTGACTGACTTTGAAGGAACATAGAAAACAAATGTGACAGACTCACACTGCACTGCAACACAAAAAATACAAAACACAGCTGTGATAAAATGAGAATAAAAATCCCAAACACACAGAGGGCAGTATTTCTCAACATTAGCACAGGCACCTGGTAAATACTTCCTGGGGACCAGAATCGCTGAGGCCAGGGCTGCAGGAGACCCCAGGGCCCGCATCCTCAGGCCCAGGTGCAATNGCTGCTCAAAGCCACAGAGCACTTTGAGGGCTCTGTGCTACCTGTTGGCAAATAAAACCTGATCCTAGAAACACCGAGGCACGGAGCATCAGTGTCCCTCTGAATCNCCACTGCTGTTTAGGGAACTTGTGTGAATATGGTTAAATGTATGATGAGCNGAAATGTCAAGGCCTTTAGAGTTAATACAGACGTTCATGCACTTACGGCGGACAAAGGTTAAAGCTATGTTGTGTTTTCGGTTAAACTAAAGGTTTTTTGATGCAATTTGAATGCTGTTGTGTGGCAACTCTGACTATACACTCTGGCCTAAGTGTTGCAGAGGGCAGTGTCCTCTCCTGAGTGTCCTGGTCACNGTGAAAATACACTCTGACCTGAGGGGGTGTGAGACAGTGGCGTGGGTCCTCACCCTGTCACCTTAGAAAGGGCACTGATGAACCGCTGTGACACGCTCCTTGTTCACTGTTTATCTATGTTCTACCTTCATCCCACACAAGAAGAGACTGCTGCAGTGGGTCCTTTGGTCCTAAGGCCTTCTGACCATTAGGTCTTGGGTGACATTCTCAGGAGTAATTAGTGACATAGAAAATGATTAAGAAACTNATTCTGCAGTGGCCAACTGGAAGTAGTTTTGTCCTAGGCTGTGCAGGGCCAGAGATTCCCTGGCCCCACAGGCCTCTGCCCGTCATAGCTCCACCTTGACCCCCTTTATAAAAGGCAGGCCCGTGGGCACCCTCTTCTTATACTCCAAGTACTCCTCCCCAAAAAAGTGAATCAGCGAGATCTCCTCCTCTTCTGTGCGATCACGGAAGAAGCGCCACACTGTCAGGGCGTAGACAACACCGCAGATGGGGTTACAGAGCATCACCTGTCAGAGGAAGCGCAAGGTGAAAGGTCAGAGCCGCCTGATGCCCTAGTACCTGCGCCCNCACAGGATTTGCTGCCGGAGCCCAGAAGACTCTCACAATACTGTGAGAGCCATTAACGTTCCTCGGAGCCACCCTCACGGCTGCACCTTTTTGCACCTGTCTGTGACTCTGAGTAGGCAAAGAGAGCTTGGTTACAGTGAAAGACAACACTCTGGGGTTGACACGNGTGCCCTCCTGAACTCGTGTGAATTCCCTGATGTGGGAACTCATGTCTGTGTCTCTGTCCTCCTCACTTCTCCCTGCCCACCTGGACAGACCTACTCGTCTCAGACCCTTGCTTCCTGCTCTCAAGGCCACATGAACCCAAGGCTACCATCTGAGTTTCCAAAACATTTCAGAGATCACTTTACTCAGAAAGTGACAGTGTCCACAAGTCCGAAAAGCTGTGCCTAGCCGCCTTTTACCCTTCTCATTTTCGACCTCCAGCCAAAAAGTCCCTCAAAGATGAAAAGCATCCCCAGCTCCTAGAAGCTTCCTTTGTTGCCATGGAAACCACTAACCCACCCATACCCACTACAGGCATCAGGAGCCATCCAGCGATACTTCCACTAGTGGACCGGCATGCCCCCAACTTCTCACCGCTTCCCTGCACTGCACTCGCTGTGTTCAGAGCACCGTACTAAGCCACTCAACCTTCAACTAATCTTTGACTCTGAAGCACTGTCCCCACACTATTGTCTTGGCTTTNAGGGCACAGANGGTGGTATTGGTGACCAGGCCTGGCCCATGTGGCAGCACCAGTTNGTGCCATCACATCTGGCAGATATGTGCAGCTTTCTGGACAGCCTTGATGGTAAGAGTCTTAATCAGTGGCAACCTTCTGAGCCAGAAAAACCAATTTTCAGTGTGTCATCAGCACCATTCCAAACAAGTCCTATTGCAGGAAAGACTCATGCACATGCGCGCGCGCGCCCACACACACACACACACACACACACACACACACACACACACACACACACGCATGCACGCACACGGGCAGATTGTAGAAAATACCTATGATCGAAAAGGTATGAAAGACTCTTCAGCTCTAAAGCCCTTAGGTTGCACACATAAGCACTTATGACAGATTACATTCATCAACTCCCATCAGTGCGATCCCAGGGCTGTGACTGCAGCGGAGCAGTATGATGTCTCAGAAACACACAGCTTTGAAAGAGATGCTAGAGTCACCTCCTACTCCATTATGGGGTCACCAGAATCCCCANGGCCCACGCACCACTGATGGGATGTCTGGGAGCCCCAGATGATCCTCCCAGGCTCTATTTACACTCTCTGGCCAAGCTGTTCTAGGACTAAGTATGGAATCCAGAGACAGTTTTCAAGNAACACGGGTCTGGTCTGCATCCCCAGACAGAGCAAACCCCACAGCTCTCATTAACCTGCCAGGCCCTTGGCCTCATTTAGACCTATTTTTTGATGAAAACCCACTGAGCCACCACAGGGTGGCTGAGGACATTCCCTCCCCAAAGCCTGCCTTCCCTCGCCCAAGGTGTTCCAGATTCCAGTCAGAGTGGCAGAAAGGGGCGCAATACAGGGCAGCAAAGCACCAGTGCCATCAGGGGTCACACACTACTCAGGAAGGCAGGCTTGCCCCCTTCTCTTCTCCCTTTCTGATGCTGACCTGGCGGGAAGCTCCCTCCCTGCAGGTGCCTGACCTCTGTGCTCACCTCCATCCTCCTGGTAGATGCCAGACTTACCACCTGCCTGCCCTGGGGTTTTCCCTTTAAAGAACAAATTGTCCTCAAGTTTAAATCAAGAAAAATAATTATGAATTTAAAACAATGCTCAGACTTCATCTCTAAAACACCAAAGGACTAGGCTTTTATTAGTCACCACCTGAAACATGCCAGGGTGCACAGGATGAGACAGGCAACCTGTGCACACACTAAAAAGACTTAAGTGCACACTNAGAAATGGTGGGGTTTATGGTGTGCCAATTATACTTCAATTTAAGAAATGTAAAAAAGTCAAGTGGCGAGCTGGAGAGGTGGCTGAGAGGTTAAGAGCATTGACTGTTCTTCCAGAGGTCCTGAGTTCAATTCCCAGCAACCACATGGTGGCTCACAACTATCCGTAATGAGATCTGGCGCCCTCTTCTGTATACATAATAAATAAATCTTAAAAAAAATAAATAAAAAAGTCAAGTGGCCTAGACAGAGGGTTACAAGTTGGAGTAAGCTTGGACTACACCCAAGACCCTGTGTCAAGATACCAAAAAAAGAAAGAAACTTAGAAAAGTGAATTCACAGGAAACCGGTGTCAACTTTGGTACCATACCTGGGTTCCGATACTCCAGTAAAACCACCCCACATAGGAGGGATGCCGGAACCAGGCATACACCCCGCTTGTCACCAGAGTGTGGGTGTCTGACTTCTCACTCTGCACCACATGGTTGAAATTGGAGCCAGCCGTAAACATAGCAGCTTTCCTCAGGCATTCTCCGAAGACCACCATCAGCAGCCCAGTGACACTGAGCCAAGTGATCTGCTTCAGTTCTGCAGAAACAGACACAGGGACAAAGAGGGAGTGGAGACACTGGGGTGGTCATCGCCCCCTTCACTGTTTGATGAAATGGATCTATTTCCCTCAAGAGAGAAGCATCAGAAAACACCTGTGGACAATCAGCATCTATCATCACATTAAACTTGAATGATAAGAAAATACCTCCCAACCCAGCGTCTGTTTCCTGTCTCAAATGCCAACAAGTCAACTGTGAGCAGCTCTCCCTGCCTGGGCTCTGTTCACATCCTTCTCTAGGGAACACATACCGCTGAGAGAAAGAGACGGGCCCATTTCCAAAGTCAGTCTGAGGACCCATATCTGAGTTTGGAGAAGTATGATTTAGGTGCATTTCCAATACAGACTTTGTTTTTTTGTTTTTTAAATAATAAAACACTGTGAAATTCTCATGTTACAGAAAAGTATTCAGGCCCAAACTTCATCTAGTCCAATAGCAAAGTTAAGATTACAAGCAGCAAGGTGAGGCTCTGTCTTAGGCAGTGCCGGTGCCCTGCATTTGCAAGGCTTAGAGCAAAAGGTCAACATGTCCTGGATTCGAAATCCAGAAGCACAATTCTCCAGCGAGTGGAGTCTGCCCTTTAAATAGCTCAGGGAGGAGAGAGCGCTGGGGAGACTTGCTCGGGGAGATGAGACCTGAAAGGCGAACCAATGTCACTCTCCTCAGCCCGCAGGAAGGCACCCTTCTCTCCTAGAGAGAAAGTAGGGCACACCCACCTGGCCAGAAGATGTTTTCAAGTGTGAACTCTATCCAAGAAGAAAGAGCAGCCACTGTGTACTCCAGACTGTGATTGAGGAGGAAGGAGTCCAAGGACAGACTTTTGGGATTATTGACAGCTGTCACTAAGTACTCAGAATAGTGGAATAATGACAGCGAGCACACGTACCTATTTAAAAACAAAAACAAAGTGGTAGACTAGGCAAGAGAACCAAGTTAGGCAAAAACACCGATCTGGGTCTACTGAGCTGTCCCTAACCCTGTCACGCGCTGCTGCCATCACCCACCTGAGTGACACCAGGCACGCACACATGCCATTCATTCCCTCTGGAGCTTGCAGAAAGTGGGGTTGAGTGGTGCTGTTATGTTTCTGAATGTCACAGACAAAATTAAAAAGATCTCCATAGGTGAAGGAGGAATTATGGTCCCTTTACTCCTTTTAATATGACAATTTCACATTTTAACATGAAAGGGGGGGATATCAACAAAGTAGTGACGCATGTTGGAAACAAAATTCAACAGAACTAAAATAATTCCAGCAAAGAAGGATTAGATGGCTCAGCATACTGATAATAGGAGATAAAGCTTTTTACCTTGAAGCCACGATTCATATCCAAGTCAGAGGCTAGAAGGCTCAAGGGACTGAACTCATAGTGTAGGGGAAAGTCCTACACTGGCTGTGGGGGGAGCACTAGCCGGGACCTAATAGAAACCGGAGACGGAGAAGGCTTAGGAAAACAGCGGGAGGCTTGCCCCTTTCCCATCACCGCGGACCTGCACCCCTTCAGGACATGGCTCATCACAGCAGCTGCGGATGACAGGGACCTCTGGAGAGGGCACAGGGAGACCCCTTTCCATCCACCACAGAATCCACTAACATGCACAATTGTGTTCACAAGATTTGAAATGCAGGGTTCAGGGAAGGCAGGAGGCTGCTTCTTCAGAATCCTAATCAGCCCCCTTTTCTGTCAGAGCCCAGACAGGGATGAGGAGAGGCCCCTACTCACCCACTACTCTTTCGACCCTCACCTCAACACCATCATTCCCAAAGTCTTTCTTACCAGCCAAAGTGATTCCAAGAGGACTGGCTGAAACTTAGCAGCACACCGCAGCCAAACACAAAGCCAAGGAAGCAAGCTCGGATGGCTATCTGCAAACACACCCAAAAGAGCCTCAGTCACCGGATGTTCCATTTGCAGAGCCCAAACCCAGACTGCAGACTGTCCTGGATTAGCAAGGCCATCAGTGAGCAGAGTCCGTTTGCTCAAGAGATAAAGAGGATGAAATGGACTGCTTGGGTTCAAATTGTGTTCTTACACTCCTCCTCTCCCTCTCTAGCCTTCCGCAAGTTACCAAACTATGCCATGGAAATAACAGCACTGTAGGACAACACAGAGGATTTACCACACAAAGCACCTAAGAACAACCAGTTTTAACAGCCACAATAATTATTATTATTACTGCTAGCATTAGCAGGGCTATCTATGGAAAACTGTTTAAGCCCAGTTTATGGCCTACACTCCCAAGTCAACAATTCAATGAGAACACTCGGAACTCTGCGCCCAGTCACCTCTGTGAAGTGAGGCGTTTGACCAGCAGATAAAACACCACACCTGTCATCACATAAATTAAAAACTCGTGGGTTAGCTCACTTCCCACCTGACGTGAGTCTGCCGAAGCTGCTGATCGGCAGGAAATGCAATTAACACCCACAGCTAGGAGAAGTGGGTCCCTCCTGTGACCTCAACTTATGGCTGAGATACACGCCTGTGGGAGGCAACCCGCAACGTGGCGCCGGGGCGGAGGTGGTTAAAAGGTGAACCGACCACCGCCAGGCTCGGTAATAACCCACTCCCGCTAGATTAGCTCCAATCCGTTCCCCGCCAGCCCGGTCCCTGTCCCCAGTCCATCTACTCAGCCCTGCCTGTCGGATCCTGGTGCCCGAGCCCAGTCTGCTTGATTCTAATGTACCTGGCCCGCCTACCCTTGCCGGGTCCCCGCCTGCTCGATCCCTAATCCCTGTCTACCCCGGCTCATCTGCCCTGTCTCCAGTTCCAGTGCACCCGGCTCGCCCTGCCCCATCGCAGCTACCTCGGTCCTGCCTGGTCCCTACCTACTCAACCCACCCTGCCCCTTGCCCGCCTGGTCCCGGTCCACCCGCCGTCCCTGGTCCCGGTCCACTGCTCCACCCCGTCGCTGGTCCGGGTCTGAGGTGCGAGTCTGCAGGTCCACCCTGTCCGTCCCGCCCTGTCCGTGGTCCGGCTCAACCAGTCAACCCGTCCCGCCCTCCCCGTCCCCGGTCCCGGTCCATCCTGTCCGTCCCGCCCTGTCCGTGGTCCGGGTCAACGAGTCAACCCGTCCCGTCCGCCCGTCCCCGGTCCCGGGTCCCGGTCCCTCCGCACCCGGCCCGCACCTGGTAGCGCGGCGGCCGGTAGAGCAGCAGCAGTAGCGCGTTGAGCCCGGCCACGTAGAGCGCCAGTCCGGTGCGGCCCTGCAGGCCGGCGCGTGTGAGCAGCGGCAGAGCGAGCACCGAGGCGCCCAGCAGGAAGGTGGCGAGGCTAAGGCGCGCCTCGGAGCCCGGCGGAACCCGCGCCGCGCAGCCCGCCATGGCGCAGGGCGGCGGAAGAGCCGGCGGCGGACTAGCGGGCCGAAGCGCCGACTGTAGCCGGGGAAACCCGAAGGCCGCGCCTGCGCACTCGGCCGCCGACGCCGGCCCTGGAAGGGCAGGTACCCGGAGCTGTGTGCAGCCTGAGAGTTCTCGCGAGAGTGATGCCGCGCGTGGCTGAGGGCCGGAATTTGGAGCGAGCGACACGCCCCGCCGGCCCCGCCCCGCAGGCCCCACAGGCCCCGCCCCGCAGGCTCCGCAGGCCCCGCCCCGCAGTCGCCGGACAACCTGACGTCCGCAAAGGGGCGACGGATCAGGCCGGAAGTGGCCTGGTCGCTCGGTAGAAGTTCGTCCCAAGTTTAGTCCCAAGGAACAACTGGGCGTAACCGACCACTCCTCAGCCCCGCGCAGGCGCCAGCGGGGTCCGCGGACCGGGCGACGACCCTTCAAGAAACGGGGTCATCCCCCTCCTAAGTGGAAATAAAGACGGTTTTTGCAGGCAGCGTGCCAAACTTTGTGGTGGTTGATTTGGGGAAGAAGCGAAACACGAGTGAGCCTGGGAGAACGATTGAAATCTGTGTCAGCGAATACCTTTAGGTGGCAGCATCCTGGACGATTTTTAGTGACCTGTAGGTTTTGTATGTGTGTATTTTCTATTCTGCCTATAATGAAGATGTTAGTGTGGAAATCAGAAGTTCTCCCTCACTTCTGGCCATTTTAAATTTATACAGTACTTGTACATATTTATGTGGCACAACACAGTGTGGGTTTGACCAGTCTGGAATCCACCCCGTGGAGATCCACCTGCCTCAGCCTCCCTAGTACAGGGATGAAAGGCCTGGGCCACACACCCTGCCTTGTTTTGCTTTTGAGACAGTGTGTGCTCTGCAGCCCACGACAACCTTGAACTCATTTGGTCTCTGGAAGATGCCCTGGAACTTCCACTCCTCCAGCCTCTCCCCTCTGGAAGGCCTGAGTTACAGGCATGTGTTGTATTTTGGGTGTGGGTTCACGCAGGTCGGTGAAAAGGCACAGAGCACTCTAAGGATGAAATTTAGCCTTTTCCAGCTGCAGGGGGATCAGTCTCTCTGGACTGACTGGTAGTTTAGCAACAGGCTTTTTTATTGTTCTCCAATTTACACCTTTTAACAAGTTATTTTCCGTATCCCAAAAACCTCGTGTCTATTCTCAGACCCAAAAACCTCGTGTCTATTCTCAGACAAGATTCACATAGAAGGTACCGGGAAACAAAAGGTAGCAATCACGAAAGGCAGATTAAAACTGGGTACCAACACTCCAGAATCAAACCAGTGGCAGNGCTGCAGGAATTCTCCCACAGGTGTGAACCATCACTCCAGATTTTGTCTGGTGCTAGGGATTGAACAGAAGGCTTCTCTATGATAGGCAAGCAGTCTACTAACTGAGTATATCCCCAGTCCATGGAGTTTGGTTGGTTTGGTTTGAGTCCAGGAGAAAGACCCTGGGATACCAGGGCTACAGGATAGGAAGGATTTGTGGAAGACTTTAGGAGCTGGTAATGAGAACATCATTGAGGAGCCAAGAGCTGGCACTGGATTTGAAAGGCAGAGGCAGGAAGCAGCAAGCCTAAGCAGGATGGGAGACAGGCCCCAGGAGAAGCTGGGCCAGGCTGCTGTGGTGAAGCCTGCATATGAACACAACAGCAGGTCCTGACAGCAGCCCTGATGTATGGGCGCGGGAGTGGAGAACCTGGGCTGGTATCTCAGGCTCTAGTACTCCACATCCTATCTTGGTGACTGATAAGTTTCTCCGCGCAGCAATCAGAGTCAGAACAGGTGAGGAAAGGCCAGGTTTAATTCACGAACCGTCCCGGGCCCCACAGACAGGAGATCGGGGCGGGAGACCAGAGGGAAGAGAGCGGCTAGTCTCTGGGATGCCGCTTAAATAGGCCCAGGGGAGGAGCCGTGTTTTGGCGGGCTCTGAAGGGGCGTGTTTGGCCAGCAGTCCGAGCTGCTCGAGGTGTGGGTGGTGCTGGGGGTGGAGCCTGAGCCATACAGGAAGCTGCATCCGGAAGACCCCGGTAGAAAGCAGCTCCGCCAGTCGCCTGGCGGCTGGGAATTGTCCGCCAAGAGCGGGAGCTCCTACCAAACAGTGACCTTAGGCAGGTAACTTCTGTGAGCCTTGTCTTCCTGTAAAATGGAATCCTTATTTCACTGTCTTGGACTGGCAATCATCTGTTGTCCTGTGTAGCCTTCACTGTCACCTTGACACAGCCTAGAGTCATCTGAAAAGAGAAGCCCTGATTGAGGAATCGCTTACATCAGGTGGTCTATGGGCATGCCTATGAGGTTTTGTCTTGATTATTAATTGATGTAGGAGGGCCCAGGCCACTGTGGGCGGCACCATTCCTTGGCAGGTGTTCCTGGGCTGTGTAAGAAAGCTAAGCATGGGCAAGTGAGCAAGCTATACGGCAGCATCCTCCAAGGCTTCTGCTGAACGCCTGCTTGAGTTCTTACCCTGACACCCCTCAGTGGCGGACAGTGACCTGGAAGAATGACACCAGGATCATCTACAAAGCCCAGCGCTGTGTTGCTATGGTGCTTGGGAGACATTTGTTACAGTGAGGGAATAGGAATGAGAAAGAGATTTAGTGGTTCGGTTATGATAAAACCCCAGCAACATACGCACACACACCCACACAAAATAGGCTTTCTAGTCTCCTTTCTGTTGCTGTGATAAAACTCCAGCCAAAAGGAACTTGAAGAGGAAGGGTTCATTTGGCTTAACAGTTCCAGGTCACAGTCCACCACTGAGGGAAGTCAGGGCAGGAACCATGGAGAAACGCTGCTTTCTGGCTGGCTCACCTGCTCATCCTTGACTAACTTTCTCATATAGACTAGTAATATCTGCCTGAGGAATGCTGTCCCCCCGCAGACAGGCTCAGTCTGATCTAGGCAAGTCCTAGGCTTTCTTCTCAGATAAGGAGGCTGTGTCAGTTTGACACAAGGCTAAGCAGGGCATAAAGGTGACTGAGTTGCGGTGCCATACTGGAAGAAAGCCTGGGTTTTACTGTCCAGGGGCTGAAAACAGGAGTTCTGGCTACTGCCTGTTCCTCATGGCCTCAGACTCAGGACCTCTCCCTGAGCCAGGACACATCAAAGCCACTAGAGGGTGCTTGTTGCCCCTCACTTCAGGGAGGGCCCTTGACCTGGAGGCACAAAATCCTCTCTGGCAGAAGCCCCTTCTCAGGCCTTGAGGTTTTCATTTCCACTCTTAGGCAACCAGCAAAATGTAACTGACCAGAGAGTTTGAGCAACTCCATCCTCTGCCTGTCACCTCCCCTGAGGCCCCAGTTCTTCTTCAGCCTTATCCTACAGGTGGGAGAAAGGGAAAGATGTACTCTGCCAGACGGGGCTACACTCCAGGGGATGTGAACTTTTAGGGATTGCTGGGATGGCTGAAACTATCAGGGCCTAGAACTCATAGTGCAGTGATGGAGAGGCAAGCAGGCAGATTTATACACATCTGGGCATGTGTATAACCAGAGAAACAGTCACATGGAGAATGTATATACCCAGGAAAACAGTTATAGAGAGTACCTATAGCTAGAGAAGCAATCACATCCAGAGAGTGCATGTACCCAGGGAAATAGCCACACACAGCACAACACACATACACCCAGATATATAGCTACACACGAAGAGTATATATACCCAAGGAAACAGTTATACACAGAGAGAGCATATACCCAGAGGAACAGTCACATGGAGAACACGCATATACCCAGGGATACAGGAGCATGCACAGACCCAGGGAGACAGTCACCCACAGAGAGGGTACATCCAGATGTGCAGGGAAACACAGGCTTGCTTTCCCACCAGAGAGGAAAGGAGTCTGGCCAAACAGTCTCACTGGGTACCCAGCTCTCCATCCAAATGCAGGAGGCGACAGATCTCCAGAATGATAAAAAAAAAAATAAAAATAAAAATAAAAGAAAGAAAAAAAGGGGAAAGTGCCCATTTCTGGGATGCACTGCTTGACTTTTCTTGAAAATAAGCAGTTGAATGTTTTTTGTCCTAGCAGCTTCCAGGCAAGCACACAAGGAGCTCTTTCTCAGGCTGCAGGATCCCTCTGCAGCCCACACCTTCACCCCTCCTTAGGTAAAGCAGCTTTCCTAGCTGGGTCCAGCTGGAGAACTGTCCTGTTTTGGAAACTGAGGCAGAGACGCAGACAAACTTGATCTGGACAGACTGAGACTGCTTTATCGGAATAGTGAGTGGCCCCAACCTTTCCTCTGGATGAAGGCTGCGTGCACTTAGAGAGGCTGGGGACAAGTATGTACACATGCACACATGTATAGATAGCTATAGGAAGTTACAGGTATTTTGTCATTTGACTGGAAGCAGGGTGGGTTGTTTTTGACACCTAGGCATATTGTTTCTGCAGGTGGAACAGAATGATCAGGCTGGGGCCAAGTAATTCTTGATGGCTAGGGCTATTGCCCCATACAGCTTGACTCAATTCTTTATGACTTGAGGCAATTACCAACACTAAGAATCACCTTAACATCTCCAAATTAAACCACAAGCTGAGATGAAATCATTTTCAGTCTTTTTTAAGATTCATTTTTATTATTTTAAATTGTGTGTATGCGTGTGTGTACGCATGTGAGTGCAAGTGCCAGTGGAGGCCAAAGGAGAGTTGAACCCCCTGGAGCTGGGGTTACAGGTGGTTGTGAGCTGTTTTCTGCAAGAACAGTATGCACTCTTAACCACTGAGCCGTCTCATCAGCCTCCAGACTTTTGTTTCTTAAACAGCATGGTTTTACTGAGCCACAGAGATTGTGAAGAGAAAAGCAGAGCAAGCCCAAGGCAGGTACACAGATATATGAATGAGACAAGCATTGCCACCTCACTCATCCTACACACAAAATTCCCACGGTGAAAGCTGGCTCATGGTATTTCATTCAAGCCTGAAGCCACCCGGGAGGAAAGCCCAGGATGCTCACATCCCCCTCCCTAGCGATGGATGCCAAGATCAGTCATTTGCAGAGGGCTGTTTCCCCCCCTGCAGCTCCTGGTTATTCAGGGCCTCTGGCCTATCCAGAGAGAAGTGGGGAGGAGTCTGTCCAGCGTGGCTATGGGTCTCCACTGGAGACAGCCGGGTCTCCCAAAAGAAAATTTTTTCTCTTCTTCTCTGGCAGCCACAGGCTGGAGGAATGAAAGCGCCTCTTTCCAGTCTGGTAAATGACGCGTGATTTATGAGTACATCAGCCCACGGTGCATAAGTCATATGTGAACAAAGGGGCCGGGTAAATATTTAAAGATTAGAGCCAGCTCGGGGGAGACACAAAAGGCCAGGACAAAGAGGGTCTCTCTGAATTCACTCTTCCTGAGCTGGGCTGGCCTGGTCAGTGTTGATGCACTCACTGAAGTCCCAGCCTTTATCCCCCGAAGGGCCCTTGGCTGCTGTGCAATTCAAAGTCTCCACACAGCTAAAGAGAGTTAAACAATTGCAGCCTCTCCAACCCCATCTGGAGACAATCGGCTGAGTCATTTCAGGGCTTTTGCTGTGTCCCTGATAGTTAATTACACACAGCAATNGCTCCGTCCCGCTTTGAAACACATCTGCAGAGGGGGACAGGCTTCTTCCTCCAGTTACCACCAGCANCCACAGCAGTCTGTGCCAGGCTCAGCATTTAGCATTGAAAGTGCAGGAAGGGCTCTCACCACTCAGGACCCTAGGCAGCCAAGGGCTGGTGCCTGGGATGGGAGGTGGGGCATCTGGTAAGGCNCTTGTTTGGGGACTTCAAACCCCTTTCCCACTTTGTTTCCAGAACTGTGTGTGCTTCTTGCCAAAGTCAAGAAAGGCAATGGGAAAGGCACAGAGGGACCGGGCCATTTTCACCCTTCAGTTCCTCAGTGTGAGAAAGCGGTGGGAGGGTGGGCTGAGGGCAGACATTTTTCCTTGAATGACCAAAAGGGGCCTGGGTTTCCCTCTTGCTCTTCCTGGGCCTGTACTCCTTTCCAGGTACCTTGGGGACCCTGAGTGCTAAAGATAGGGAGTTGGTGGCCTACATCCTGGTTTGTATAAGCAGCGTTTCTAAGTTGGTCCATGACCTTCCCAGCAGTCCAAAAAGAGAGTACTCTGCCCAGCTTGCTCAGAAAGGCTAGGGTGAGCAGCTGTCTCTCCTCACCTCTGGGAAAGCTCCTCTCTCTCCCTGGTGGGTCTGCCTGCTGGTGCAGGTAAGACGTCTCTCGTGGACAGATGGAACACCAGTCCTCAGCTTGCATCTCTTTGCCTGTCACCTTTTCCAATGACCTTGCGGGATGCAAAGGTCTGGCTCTAACTTAGTGGGAGAAGTGGTTGCTTAGAGGATGAAGCTGTCATGGAAGCTACTGGTAGTGGAAGGAAGGGGACTGTTTCAGAGCTGGGGGGGGGGTATGGAGGGGTCCCTCCTGGTTGTGAGCTTGCACAGTCCTCGGACACAGGAGCAGGTAGTGGGGGGTGTTTTGTAGCGGTAAATGAAGGAAAAGCAGGGAAGTCCTCACAGGGAGAGAGACCCCTGCCCAAAGACCGGCCCACGGGGAAAGGGGCAGTGGGAGGCCTGATGCAGCCCAGCCGCAGGCTTGTTAAACAGATCCTAGCAGAGTACAACCGCTGAGAATCTGGTACTGGCCCCGTGGCGGGCCTCACTTCCCCCAGCCAAAGCAGAACATTGCAGATTAGTACATTTTGTGGTCAATTTTCCACTACCTAAGAAACACTTAACCACCCACATGAACGGCTCCACCCAGTGCAGCCAGGATTCCTGGGCATAGGCTTGTGAGGTGATGGCCCAGACAGTGGAGGATATTGGGGTGCGGGCGGGAGCGAGAGAAGGGGACTTTATAGTGACTCTAATTCTGGAGAGGGGGCGGGACCAGTGCCCGGCGCCCCGCAGTGCTCCGGGAAAGCTGTGAGCAGAACCATTGGTTTGCTAATACACCGGACTGAAAGGCGCGGGCAGTAGTTTATGGGGAAGTATTGTAATTACAAGACAAATTGCCCCGCTTCTGACTTGGCTTGAGAGCGAGGAGGGTGGAGGCGACCCGTCGAGGTGAGGCGCGCGCCGGGCCTCCCTACAGATGTGCGGCAGCTGGAAGCCCGTGCACCGCGGGGAGCCGGGAGTTTGGCCCCGAGAAGGCGGGCGCGGGCGCTGCTTTGTGCAAAACGCACAATGCCTTTAACACTCGGCTGCTCCCTTTGTGCCAAGCCTCCCGCCCGCCTGCCCCGCGGCGCCTTTGTACCGCGCCGCCACCTCTCCAAAGCCATAGCTAGGCTCACGGAGGCCGTCCAGGCTCGGCTGGCCCTGGACCTTTAAAGATAGCCGGCGCGTGGCAGCGCTCGCCACCGGGCTTCAGCCGCGTCACTAGCCCAGGGTACAAACCCACCCGGATTTGGTCCACCCGCCCTACCCTGGGGGGCAGGAGAAGGTTCCAGAGTTCTGGTCGCCTTTGCCCAGGCCTGAAAGGGAGAGGGCGGGGCTCGATTCTCCACGCTGCTTGGCGCTTAGGAGCGCACCAACAAGGCTGGTCAATGCCCAGAATGGGGAGGAGGGAAGTGGAGGGTTCAGAAAGATGCCCGGTTTGGGGGCATCTTGACCCAGCAATATCCTCTTGAGGCCCTACAGAGGTCCTTGTTTTCAATACCTGACCACAGAGAACGCTGTAGGACTCGCGCGACTTCCTATGGCCTCAGGCATTGTCAGGAATGCCACTTCAGTCTCCTGGCTCCCAAACTAAGACCAGCAGAGTGCAAGAAAAGGAGTTCTCAAGGTTTGAACCCAAGAGTTTCCCTGGAGGTCAGCCTTGTCAGTCACAGCTGTGATTCCAACTTCCCTGATCCAATGGGAGTGGTGTGAGGGGTGTNAGCACTGTCCTCCAGCAGGTGGTCTCAGAGCCTCCTGTGTCCTTACACACGGAAAATGGACAGGTGTACAGGGACATACAAAGCATTCTGAACTTTCTTTGGAGCATCAGTGGTCCCCACCCCGACTCCCCACTCATTGAACCTGAGAGGGTCCACAGGAACTGAACCCCAGTTGCCCTCGCTCTCTCTTTCTCCCTTTCTCCGCCCCCTTCTCTCTCTTCTTTGAGACAGGGTTTCTCTGTGTAGTCCTGGCTGTCCTAGATTTGCTCTATAGAGCAGGCTGGCCTCAAACTCAAGAGATCCACTTGCCTCTGCCTCCTGAGTGCTGGGATTAAAGGCACATGCCACCACACCTGGCTCAGTTGTTTTTCTCTTAAAGACTGGTCCTTCACCAGTGTCACAAGTCTGGAAGCCCAGGGCTGGGGTGGGATGGTCTGCCTCCTAGCTGGAAGTCTCTATATTGGGTCCTGTCAGTCAATGCTCCAGTCTCTGGGTCCTTGGAAAAAGGAGGCCTGTGTGGCCCTGTGGGTGAGCTGCATGCTTTAATGGGACACATGTTGCTGCATGGCCCCCACGGGCCCTGCTTGCGACTGGCTTTGAGCAGCCACAGGCAGAAAATTGCTACATTGTCCCGACATTAGGCTGACTAATTCAGCATCTCAGCGTGGCCAGAGCGTGAAAGGCATCGCTGGCCAGCACTCCTTGCCTCAGCGTCTTCATCAGGCCTCAGGACACCTAGGGCTCCATCATCATCATTTTAGGGTGGCACGCAGCACACAAAGCTCCCTGTGGCATCGGAGGACCACCAGAAGAATGTTGGGAGATAAGAAGCAGCCAGCACTTGGCAAGTAGAGACAGTGGTAAGGGTCAGAACCNACAGTAGCTGACTCAACAATGCCTGGAGAGGATGGGTTTGGGGAAAGTCTTCATACTGGAGCCGTGGTGAGTCAAGGAAGAAATTTTAAAAAAGGGGGGGGAAGGAGTCCTCAGAGCTGCAGGGAGCATCTTGAAAGCCAGAGGCAGCCTGGGCTATTGGAAGGGGCCCCATTGAGGGATACAGGGGCAGCTCTCCTGCATCCCCTTTCCGTCCCCTCCCCCTCTGGGTTTTTCCAGTTCCTAGAGCCTCATTGACATGTAAACGAGGTACCCCTATAAAGGCAATGCAGCCTTACTGTCTGTGCAGACATCACAAAATGGGCACTGAGCCCACATCCAGGGGCAGCCCCAGTGGCCCAGCCAGCAGCTTCCGAAAGGTCTGGGGTCCTGAAGGGTATGGGATGAGAACTCCTGGGGTGGGAACCCCCGGGTTAGAAGGAGTGGAGGCCTGGAAAGCTAGGGCCTTCCCTCTAAAAACTACTGGCTGGCCCACAGATCTCCAAGCCTCTGATGGAGAAGAAGCGTCGAGCACGAATCAACATGTCCCTGGAGCAGCTCAAGTCTCTTCTGGAGAGACACTACTCGCATCAGGTAAGACAGGAGAGGAGGGGAGCGATCGGTCCAGCCCTTCCCCAGTCTCCCTGTTAAGAGCGTCTTACGGCTTGGCAGATACGGAAACGGAAGTTGGAAAAGGCTGACATCCTGGAGCTGAGTGTCAAGTACATGAAAAGCCTTCAGAATTCATTGCAAGGTAGTGAAGTAAGGACTTGAAGAGCTACAAGGCAACACTGGGAGGGACGTGTGAGAGCTAGCCATGGGGTCTTGGGGCTAGGCATGGCTTTGTCCACCAGTAAACAAACCCAGCACTTGGGAAGCTGAGGCAGGAGGATGGAGAGTTGGAGAGCAATCTGAGCTATAAAGTGATAGCCTGGGGTCGGATGGGGGATGGGTAGAGAGGAGAGCTTCAGTGAACAGCTAGGTGAGGAGGGTCCATCACCTAGCTGGGGTGGATGTGGGGAAAAGCACCTAAGGCCAGTCTGGCCTGGCTGTGACGTTGCAGCCTGAGTGTGAGCATAGGTCTGCCCAACCCAGGGGACCATCTACTCCCTTCCCTTCTATCCTGCACATCTCTTCTCTTCTATCCCCTCCTCTCCTCCCTTCCCTTCTCCAGGACTCTGGCCAGTACCCAGTGGGGTCGACTACCCGTCTGGCTTCCAAGGCTGCTTGCCCGGCGTGAGCCAGCGGCTTCGGCGCGGAGAGGATGGCAACGGCCTGCGCTGCCCCCTGGTGCTGGAACGCAGGGCAGGCAGCACCACGGACAGCGCCAGCCCGCAGGCGGTCTCTGTTCTCAGCCCCTGCCTCCCGGCCATCTGGGCCCCTGCTTCCGCTGCAGGTGGCTCCCAGTCGCCGCTGTCCCCGCTCCCTCTCCCTAGAAGTCTCCCTGAGTCCTCTACCGGCGTTCCGGCACCACAACCAGTGTCAAACTGCCAGACCGAGAACCCGAGACCCGGGCTTGGGGTGTGGCGGCCCTGGTGAAGCCTAGCAAGGATTCAGACTCAAGACCCTCCCCCCACCCCTCCCCATCACCCGCCTTCTAGTCTGGGGACACAGAAACTATTTGGGGCGCACCCATGGTGACTGCAGGAACTCTCTCAATTGGTGGCCTAGTGAGGCTGCAGGAAAATCCACGCAGCCACTTTCGGATGTGGTCTAGGTGAATTCACCCACTCCAGCCCCACCCACCAGCCAGACCAGCTCCCCTCCTCCCACCTCTAGTGGAGCTAGGAGGGGACTTGTGGACTGTGCCCCTTTCCCAGGGACCCGGGGCTGGCATTCCGCCCCTGCCCCCCTCTCCACGGCTGCGTCACGGTGGGAAGGTCGCGGTCGCCAGCGGCGCAGAGCGGACCCCTCGCAGCGAGGAGAATCGCTGCCCCGCCCTGGCCCATTCAACCGGCCTCGGGCGCTCTGTTCCCACGGGCACAAAGCTTGCAGGGCCCCGCCCATCCAGCGAGGAGCTCCCATCCCATCCCACCCCCACCCAAGACCTTCTCACTACCATCGCAACCCACCCCCTCTGCACAGGGCCCACCCTGCGGTCGCGCTCTCCAAGGCCCTCCCTTCGCAGATGCTCACGGCTGCAGGGTCTTGGCGCCGAGCACCGGCTTCGCCCCTAAGGTGCATGGTGCTCTGACTCCGCGCCTCGCCACAATCTAGAGTCCCAGGTGCCATTCATCGCTGCGTGGCACTGCCAGTGCGAACCTCGGGACTTCTGCTGAGATCGGCGCATTTTGTGTTCTCCAAAGACCAGTACCCAGGACCACATAGTGCCTTCTGAGCCCTAGACTCGGAGAACTCTGCTCCTGTTACCATGAGCTACGACGGAGGGGAGAAATCAGTTTTTCGATCCCAGGCTCCTGTCGTGGGCCAGCCTGGGGTCCAGTCAGAAAACCCAGCACCTCCTAGTACCAACGTGCAATTCTGAATAAAGACTGGGTGTAAGTACAGAGACTGAGACGTGAGTGCACCACAAACTACCTTAGGGTAATATCAAGTTTGGGGCGGCTCTTGCCCTGTCAATAAACACGCTCTGGTCTACTCCGCAACTTGGCTCTTGCACTAACCCACCCCACAGAGCGGGCTTTCTGAAGCAAGGACCAGTACAGGGTCCTGCCCTGGCCATCTCAAGGCAGACTCTGGTCATCCAGCCGGGTGGGAGAAAAGCTAAGACTTCTCTCTCCTTTACCGCTAGGTGGCGGCCTCTCAGCGAGGACCAGGAATGGTCGATGAATTCCACTGGAATTTGAGCGGGGTTTCAAAGGGCACACCCAGTCCTAGCTGTAACAGAGTCAAGTTCACAGTGACGATCAAATCCTGGCCCCAACCACAGGTGCCAGGTTACCGCCCGTGACAGAGGACCTTTTCTCTGACCAGTGAGTGGGCTTTGGGCACCCACTGCCTCCTACTCTTGTGGGCCCAGGTCTGTCTCGCTGGCCTGTTGGGACAGCAGCAGCTGCTTGGAGAAATGGCAAGTCCAAGGGAACGATACACTGGCCTAGACTTCAGGATCTAGGTGGAGAGAGATTTGGGGAGTAGCTAGTTAGCCCTGAGAAAACAGGTTTCCGTGAACCAGCCTCAGAAGGCTGTGTGCAAACCATGAGGAAATTTTTATTAGGTCCTGTACAGAAGAGAAATGTTTTTCAAAAATCTACAAATGCATCCCTGACTCTGGGCTGGGCGGTAGTATACAGACAGTGCTCTTGCCAGTAACCCATGGCCAAGGTCCTTACAGGCGTCAGCAAACAGGGAGGTGGGGAAGGAGCCCTAGGTGCCCGGGGTCCGCTGCTTGGGGCTTGCCCTTAAAGTTTTGTAAAAAGTAGGAGTGACTTAGGGGGACAAACATCCCCACAACAAGTATTGCCATTGAATATAAAATAAAGTGAAAATCCAAGGTGGTAAATTGACGGTTAGAGGCCGGTGAGGGAAACAGTGGCTAGCTGGTGGCCTCTGACCCCCACATGACATCAATCCCTGAAGGCACAGCAGCAAATGACCAGAGGAAGCTTCTCCCATGTCCAAAGATGGACTGACTGCAGCCCTCTGCTTTGCTCATCCGGGGTGGCTAATCTTCCACTTACCCCACAGCTAGGGACTACAGGGACCTCTGAGGCCTAGGATAGGGCAGTCACCCACACCCATCCCCATGTGGCATTGGAACTCTGTCTGGAGAGGGAGAGGAGATNGGTCTGGCCATCAGGCAGGGAGAATGGGGCCCAGGCTGCTCTGTGCTGGCCCTGAGACTATCTCCAGGTCCCAACACAGACGCTCTGCTGTATGGTGGTGGTGCTACCCCACCCCCAGCTCCCAGCCTGGGTATTTCTTGGGAAGACCTATGTCCCTGGCACAGCCCAGAGAGAGGTCTACACCAGAAGAGAGCAAAGCCCTTCTTTGCAGTGGAGGAGGGTACAGGACACTCTTTGTGGGGCCTTTGCCTGTGTGGGTGCGAGGCAAAGCTGGAGATGGGTACCAAGACAGGGAAGCCCACTTCCATTTGCTTTAGCTCTCTGCACCAGTCTTCACAGCAGGATCACAGAAGTGGCCGACATAGTGGGAGACAGGCAATATGGTGTAGTCTCGAGCATGGGGACACTAATGGGGGTCAAGGTGGCTGTTATACCTATGGTGTTGTGCTTTAGCTAAGTGAGTCTCCAAGACAGTAAAGGTCACTGAGATGGGGAGGCCTCGGATCTGGGGGTCACCTGCTGAAGGCTGACCCTCACAAAGGGCCCTAAGACCAGGAGGGTTCTTCAAACAGCCCTGAGAGATGTATCATGGTCATCCACTCATCAGAGACAGGGAAACTGAGGCAGGTCACAGGGAAGCCTGCTCAGTAGAACTTGTTTGGGTTCTGAAGACCCCTGTGCTTATAGACGCTCTACACGTCACACCCTTGAGGTGAGGCAGAGGCAGTGCGAGTAAAGTTGAATGTAGTCCAGTAGCTTCTGGCTTAAGCTTCTCTGAGAAGAGACTTGGTCCTTTCTCATGGTGGACGGGTCTCAGGGTCCCCTATACACCCCAGCCTACCCTCAGAGGGCTGGGGAAGGTGTACTAAACGTGCAGATGCCACTCACTACAAAGGCACAACCTGTCCCTTCCTGGGAGTTGCCGTGCCAAGCAGCAGGTCTGTGTCCTGTGCAGCCATCAAAGGCA
Source organism: Neotoma lepida (assembly GCA_001675575.1). Classification (NCBI taxonomy): domain Eukaryota; kingdom Metazoa; phylum Chordata; class Mammalia; order Rodentia; family Cricetidae; genus Neotoma; species Neotoma lepida. The sequence continues at coordinate 485,287 of LZPO01017291.1, read as the reverse complement.
GCCATCGTCCCTCCAGGAGATATCAGAAGGAAGGAACCATAAGAGGGGCGCAGAGTCCACCATCCATTCACCCCTAGGGTGGGTGGCACTTGTCCGCGCGCCTAACACATGCGGTGGCATCTTTGGTGCTGTGCCTCTCCCATCTGCATGGCGTCTCTGGGGAGGACCGGGAGGGCCCTAGGACGCAGAGCCCAGCGAGTCTGAGTGCAGCGTGACGTAACCCGAGGACTCAGAAGGCGAGCTCAAAAAACTGCTGGTGCTGCCACCGCCCACCGCGTGCAAGCCTCCGGGCTCGCCCCACGACGCGCTCAGGCCGGTCTGCAGGGGCCCCGCGTGTGCTCGCGTGGCCCGGCGTCCGTGGCTGCGTTGCGCACGGCCGCCAGGAGGGGTCGGGACCTCACCAGGCTCCGTGCCGTCGAGGGCGGCGGGAAAGGGCCGCGCTGGGGCGAGCAGACGACGCAGGGCCTGCGGCTCGNGCTCGAAGGCGGTCAGCGTGAAGGCGTCCGGCAGCAGCGAGACCGAGGCGGAGCGGGCGCCGGGCGCGGGGCGGCGACGCGGGCTGCCGGGAGGCGAGTCGTGATTGCGACGCGGGCCACCGTCTAGAGACGAGGGCTGTAGGGACAGCAGGCTCTCGGCCGAGCGACGGCGCGGGCGAAATGGGGGCGCATCCTCGGCGAAAGCCAGCAGGCTCCCGCGCCGCCGGTCGGACCCCGTGGGCAGCATTAGGTGCGCCAGGGCTGCCAGGTCCTCGCCGGAGCTCCAGCGCGGTAGGAAGGTGGGCAGCGGGACCGCCGCCCATACGTCGGCGTCATCGTGGGAGAACCGCCGTGTGGGCGGGACCTGCGAGCACCCGGCCGGGCTGAAACGGGGCTGCCCTCCTGGAAACCCGCACTGATGCCTCCCCGCGCCCTGCAGAGCAGTGTGTGGGTCAGGGACTAGGGCCCCCTGATTCGGAGCTGTGAGATTTGGGGCAAGTGACAACCTCTCTGAACCTTGGTGTTGAATGAAGCTTGGGTAAGTTGGAGAGAAGTCTCATGGGAAGGTTCACGGCACAGACACCAATGGACCCCTCTTCCAGAGCACGGGGCCCACGGGGATGGGCCCACCCGTATAGACTGTGACCTCGAGGCAAGCCAGGGGCTGACAGCCATCCATTGCCACTGATCTTTACGTGCGTGCGTGCGTGCGTGCATGCGAGCAAGAGAGNGAGACCGAAATCGAGAGGAGGGGAGGGGGACACACGGGCAGAGAGAGGGAGAGAGAGAATAGTCCACCACAGACTTACGTTCTGCCTCAACCTACCTGCAGATACTGCATCCGATCCTCCTGCAGTGGCCGCAGAGGGTAGAGCTGGGGTAAGCCTCCCTCCAGGGCAGAGAGCTCATACTTGGACATCCTGTCCAGGGCCACGAAGTCACTTCCATAGCTGTAGTCAGGGGAGCGCTCCAATACCAGGTCGGGGNAGATACTACCATCTAGGCTGGTCTCTGCAGGACAGGACAGAAGCATAGCACCATAAAAACGTGGGAGCATCAGGAAGGTTTTAGAGATCCCCATAAAGAAGGGACTAGTTTGCAGAAAGGCAGGCAAGGGTTCCGAGTTCAAATCCCAGCTACAACACACTTTAGCTGTGAGTCTGAAGGCTGACATANTGAGCTACTTTGCTCCTCTGAGATTTGGGGTGGGGACTCCAAGGGACTAAACACTCACACAGGCTGACAGCTCCTGACACACAGCCTATTGCCACAGCAATATCTGGTGGTGGTGAACAGGGTTACCTAAGTGCCATGTAGTGGGGGTATACCAAATGACTATTTCAGCTGACACNCAGATCTCACCCAGGTGCTGCACTCCCCAGAAGCCACCCTGAGGCCATCCTTACCATTGTCAGAGTCCTCATCATTGGCCATAAGGGCCATGCACTTCTCCCAGACTGCCTTGAGGTCTGCCCGGTAGCGGTCACAGGTCCAGAGGAACACAGGCAGCAGCAGGGCCTGGGCCACAGAGCACCACAGGACACAGAGCACCATCCAGGGCGCTGAAGCGTCAGCCCGCAGGCTACTGAAGCTCACCACCTGTGGGCACAGGGCTAGGCCTGACCTACAGGACTCTCCCAACAACATCCCTCCTAGCCACAGTTGCTGCACCTGTACGGCAGAGCTCATAACCCACTCACTGCCCAGAGGACAAGAAGGCCTAGAAGGTGGCTGTAGAAAGCTCCAGGTGAAGAAAAACCCAACTGAGTGAATGAAGGCAGGGGCCCGTGTCCACCCTGAGTACAGCTCAGCTGTGTGTATCACCCCTCAGTGTGTTGGGCAGCAGCCTCATGGGTGCCCATGGGGTGATGTGACATGGGTTACTGNGCGGCCCACTTCCAAAGGAACAGGCCAGGAGAAAACAGGCCTCAAGCCTACACTTTTCTGTCACTGTCCTATCTTCCTGGGCCAATGCTCAGGGCCCATTCCTTAGCTCTGCCCCTACCCACAAGCTCAGACCCCANAGGAGACCTAGCAGTCAAAGGACTCTTCCCAGGGTCCCCTCATCAGCTTCAAAAGTGTTTAATGATGCCACAACAGAGCAAAATCGAGCATGCTCTGTCTGTCCTGCAATCTGTGTAATCCTTGGAAAGCTGTTGAATTTATCTGGGGCTCCGTTCCTCATCTAGAAATGATCTAAAAACATCCACACTACAGAAGGTGAGGTAAGAATTCTTTTTTTTTTAAATATAGTTTCATTGTTTAAGCATTTATTTATGCGTGTTTTGCCTGAATGTATGTANGTGCACCATGTGTGTGCCTATGGATGATTGTGAACTACCATGTGGGTGCTGGAAATCAAACCCAGGTCCTCTGCAAGAACAGCCAGTGTTCTTAACTACTGAGCCATCTCTCCAGCCCTGAGGTAAGAATCGTCAATAATGTTTATGACAAGCGTAGGCTCCATCAATGGCACCCACTTCCCAACTCTGAGGTGGGAAGTGATGCTGGCGGGAGCCCCTCCAAGGCCCCACTCTGTCTCTACAGTGCTTTGTCATTCTCAGGGAGATCTCTTAGCTCTTACCATTGACATAAAGGACTAAGGGCGTATCAGGCCCCACTGTAGATGAGGACCCTAGAGTTGGAGGGTGCTGGGGGCAGGGTGGCAGAGTGAGCCAGGGATACAGCCCAAGAGGTCCTTGACTCTGAAGCTGCCACTGATCTGGCTCCTCTCTCTGGGACTGTGTCCTGTAGTGACTTGAGGGACATAACCCTCCTGGCTGTGTGAGTAGGCTGGCTCTGGCCTGGGCTCTTGACTCTTCAGACTTTCTGTGGCAGGAGTCCCAATGAGACAGGAGCTGTTTATTGAGTGTAAACTTCAGTCTTGAGGCAGCCTAGTCTAAGCTGGTCAGAGGACTGCAGGCAGTCCCACTGGACTGTGGTAAGCAAGGCTTTCATCCAGTGAGCCTTTAATTTGACCTTCTCCAGTCCTTACAATGAAGTGCAACTTCAGAGAAGGCATTCAGAGAAGGGCCTGCCCTATGCCAATTCAATGCTCCCTGCCTACTTGCTACACTCCTGGGACCTGGGCACGGGAGGGCAGTGGCATTGCTTCTCATGGAAAGGGCCTTGGGGCGAGGGGAGGATGTACCTCTGCAGTGTGACAAAAAGATCCTAGTCAGCTGACAAGGGTTCAAGTCTCATCACATCTACCCTGACTTTTGGGCAAGTCGTGTAACTCTCTGAACTCTGCTTTCCAAATCTGTAAAATGGGAGCAATAATTCACAACTCAGAAGTCANGTCTGAGGTTTCAGCCACCTGATGCCCAGTCCCTAGGCTGTCCTAGACACAACCATGACAGGCTCCCTACCCAACAACCTCACCCACCAGCACAGGGAAGCCCATGAGGCAGTCATAGATGACCACGATGGTGGCCACCAGGCCCGTAATCTGCAGCGAGGTTTTGGCCGGCTCCGAGCCGTCAATGGAGGATCGACGCTTGCCCTGTGTATCCTCCACCACGATGGTGGGCACAGTGAAGGCACGGCGGTCAGCCCGGTGCCCCACCTGCGTGGCCAGTGTCTGGAAGAGGGCAATGGCTGTGCAGACCACGCCCATGGCCACGCTGCCACCCACCAGTAGCAAGAAGCAGACGCCGAAGCCAAGGCCGATCTCAGCCACGATGAAGCGGCAGCCGTGGGTGTAGAAACGCTCACTGGTGTCGTGCCAGCCAACGGCAGGAAGGGCCGACAGGATGAAGGACACCATCCAGATGCCCATAACTGTGTGCACCGCCTGTTTCTTGGCATTGCTCAGCCTGGCATGGAGCAGGGCAGAATAGAAAATTCTGGTGTTACTCACCGGCCCCTAAGGGACNACAGAAGGGCCCTGACCACCCTTCCCCTCTGACACTGTAGTCTCCACCCAGCCAGCACAGCAGGGCCTTGTTCCTCCCTCGAGAGCCATTCATGCTCCTGTCCCTCTCATCAGGCATTTCTGTACTGTGACACTCATCTTCAGTCATGAGCAGCTCTGAATACGTGCCCCCAGCAGCCCTGGACCATGCCAGCCCTCAACCTTCTCAACCATCCTGGCATAGCACAACCATATACACAGATACGCCACACTGTCTCGTGCTCACCGGTAGTTGACGGGCCAGCGGACCATCCACATGCGGTGGTAGGAGATGGAGGTGACAGAGAAACAGGTGGCCAGAGTGAGAGTGTAGAAGGTGGATACGAAGACCTTACAGAGGCCCTCATTCCACTCATAGTCAGGACGCTGCCTCCGCAGCTGCACAACAGCATACGTGGCAATGGGCACCGCCACGTTGAGCATGTGCGTGGCTGCCAGCGTGCAAAGCAAGAACTCCAGCGGTTTCCACTTCCTCTGCTTGGCGCCCACACTGAGGATGCCCCAGGCATTGGCTAGCAACGACAGGCCTCCACACGCCAGCCAGCCTACCGCACTGCCAGGCAGCCGCCGCTCATCACTCATTGTGCAGCTGGGAGCTGGCAAGTGGCTGTGGCATCCTCCTCCTCCTCCTCCTCACGTTGCAGCAGCTCTCACATGTGGGGGCTTGGTGAGGCCAGGGACCATAAGCAGCTGGGGAGGGAGCAATGAGCACTCAGTGAGATACCAGAGAACAGCTCTCAGATGGGAGACAGAAGAGTCCTCACGTGTCATTACCTGTGTGGGTCTGGCTTACCACCAGGCTGCTGTTGTAAGAATCTTATTACTTACTGGGCAGGAGGCCCAAAGGGGTGGTATACAGGGTAAGGCACATTCCTTCATTTCCACTCACTCCTGACCATCTGAGTTTCCCTTTCTTTTTAATATTTATTTTATGTACTTGTGTGTGCCTGAATGTTAAGTATGTGCACTATATGCATGCAGTGCCTTCAGAGCCCAGAAGAGGGCATCAGATCCCCTGGAACTGGAGTTACAGGCAGTTGTAAGCCACTTGATGAGGGTGCTGGGAACTGAACCTGGGTCCTCTGCAAGAGCAGAAAGTGCTCTTAACCACTGAGCCATCTTTCCATCCTCAGTCTGGGTTTTAAGGGGCAGGGACTATGCAACCCTGGCAAGCCTTGAACTTGCTGTGTAGACCAGGTATGTCCCAGTTTTGTCTCACAGCAAGCTCTCTCACCATCGTGCATTCCCAAATCCCAACACAGACATCCCAGGCACTTAGACCTTCGTTCATTCCAGCCACTCCCCCCAAACCTCCCTTTGCCTTCTCTGATTCCCCAGGTGACCTTCGAGGCAGAGATGGGTCACTCTCATGCCCACCCTGGAAGTGGGTAGACAGTCTCTCATAGTGGGCCTCTGCACAGGCCCTGGCACAGCCAGACTGTGACCAGGACTGCATCACTGGCTGTGGGGCCAGTGGCAGGGCCCCCACCTGAGGAGAGTTATGCTGCTTCTGTGGGGAAGCTAAGTGAAAAGACNCCAGCACATCTCTAAAGCCTAGGGTCCAGGGATCACAGTGGGTGCTGTGAGGGGCAGCAGCGTGCTGGGAGCTAGGTCCCACACACAGTGGGTGCTGTGAGGTAGTAGTTAGGACCATGTCCTGGGCCTGGATCTCACCCAGAGGGTGCTATGGACTAGTGTTGGCCTAGAGTCACCCGAGAGCCCAGACCTAAACTGCCAGTTGCCTTCAGATGGGAGTGAGGGACATAGGATCCTGGGCAGGAGGCTAAACATGTAGGGGAAGTAACATACCCTACTAGAAGGCTGATTGGCAAGTCCCTCCCACCCCTCCCTCGTCCAGCCTGTCAGCTCTCCCAGCTTCCCTGTGTGGAGCACTGCATCTTGGAGCAGGCAGCATGGGGAGGGTCCCCATGCTAAGAGAAAGCTCCCTGCAGTCTTATTAGCTGCACTACTCAGGACCTACCTCACACAGTGCCTCCAGCTGAGGGCGGATGGGCAATTGTAGCCTTAGCCAGGATNCCCAGCTCTCAGGCAGGGAAAACCAAGTTGTCCTGGCCAACTGAGCAGACATTCTCTACTGCTCTTGTCCACAATTTCTTTTCTTTAAAAGAATGTTTTGAGACAAGGTCACTCTATGTAGCCTTGGCTGTACTGGAGCTTGCTCTGTAGACCAGGCTGGCCTTAAATTCCAGAGATCTGCCTGCCTCTGCCTCCCCAGTGCTGGGAGTAAAGCACCACACCCAGCCCTTGTCTATATAGTTTTTCAGCCTGCTGTACATTCTTTTTTTTTNAAATAATTTATTTGTATTTTATGTACATTGTTGTTCTGACTGCATGTATGTCTGTGTGAGGGTGTCAGATCCCCTGGAACAGGAGTTATAAACAGTTGTGAGCTGCCATGTGGGTGCTGGGACTTGAACTGGGGTCCTCTGGAAGAGCAGTCAGCACTCCCAACCACTAAGCCATCTCTCCAGCCCCTGCTGTGCATTCTTATCATTCACTTTTGTGTGTCTGCCCCAGGCCTGCCTAGACCCTGACCCAGGGGACGGGCCTACTGTAGCCTGCTGCAGGAAGGGCAATTTCTGCCCAAACATTTATTAGGTCGATGCTTGCAGAAACTAGTGTGGGCAGCAGGGTGGCCCTATCCGACTGTACCCTCCACCACAGTGTCTGGGTCTAGCCAACCTCCTCAGCTGCAGACTGAAGGCTACAAGGTGAGAGAGAATGTCATGGGCTAGACTCAGGAAGCTGGAGTCCAGCCCCAGCTCCCCGACTGTTACTTGATACTCCTGCACCTCAGTTTTCTAATCCAAAAATCAGACATGACAGTGCCTTTCTTGAAAAGAGTTGGCAAAGTACTTAGAGTGGAGCCAGAGGCACAGTGAGCAGTCAGTAAACAGTTTCCTAGATTAAAGGATAACATGGAGTAGAGCCAAGCCTGGAGCCCTCACCCAGGCTCCAATTCAGTGGTCTACAGGACAGAGGGATACCAGTGGGTAAGGGAGGGAGGCACACTTCTCCGGTATCTTTAATGGATAGTAGTACTGCTGCCATCCCTATTACAGAGGGGCATTTCGGTGGAGGCAGAGAGAGGTGAGATCACCTGCCAACATCTTTATGTACCCGAGCCAGGGCTCAAACTGCAGGCATCAAACACCAAAGTCGTGGTCTCAAGCCCTTCTGAAAAGTCCACAACAAGTACTTTACAGCTCCCAGAAGCAAGGTCTGTCTGAGCTGTTCATCCCTGCAGGAGAGATTCTAACCTTGGCAACAAGGCCGCCTCCAAGCTGAGGGCAGCTGAGAGGAAAGGGCCAGGGCAGGCCATGCTTGACCCCAGGAATCCTGTAGGCTGTATTCTGGGAGGAGAGGACTGTTCTGAAGTGTTGGGAGGCGGTGGGGNCACGATGTTGATGCCCACAGATCCTAGCGCAGCAGTCACTGGGGGCCAGACCCCACTGGGCCNCACCGGGATTTGGCTATTCTAGCCAGCAAGCTCCTTCTACAACGGATTCAAGCATCTCCAACATTTCCAGGAGGATGCTTCCCACCTCTCTATCAGGAACCCCACAACTCGCTCTCCCCAAGGCAGAGCACAAAGCAGGTGAGACAATCTAGAGACCCTCCCAGGCCTTGAAGCCTCCTCCCTCTGCAGGGTCTGCGGGCAGGGCCAGGTCGTGACGTCACGACCCAGGGCCAATGAGGCCGCACAGCCCCGGGGCTGTATTGCGCAACAAAGAGAGAACCCAGAACTTGAAAGGATTCCCCGGGTTCGGGCTGCGCCCACCGGTCTCCGAGAAGCCTACGCTTCGTTATTTCGCCTCTTAGCTGGCCTCTGGTCTGCCAAAAGGTCTCCAAAGGCCCAGCTGGATGGCGTCCCAGGGCACAGAGCGCAGTGCACGCCCCTTGACACCCCACTTATAGGTCTCGGTCTCCCGGGGCTCGGTTGGTTTCTTTACCCGCCCCTAAAAGGCGCAGCTCTCCCGGTCTGGCCTTTGTAGGTCTTCCAGTTTCCAGTCCCGAGGGCGCGTCCAAGCGACAGCCTGGGGAGCCAGCTTAGGGGTGGGACTGTGCCTCAACCCGCACCCTCAGTTTGTGCTGGGCATGGGGGCCTGGGACCCACAAAGTAGCCACGCCTGCCCGCTGCCAGCCGTCAAGGACTGCGCTGCCAGCCCTGGAGGCAGGGAGCCGAGGGAGAGGCTGGCTCGGAGAAGTTACCCTGAAGGTCCCCAAGTTGGTGGTGGTGGGGCGTTCCGGCCCCAAAGGCTGCCCACGGCTACTCCGACGGACCCCGCGTCCCACCAGGTGCTCGCAGCGCTTCCTGGTCCAATCCTCCCGCCCTGATTTCCCCTTCGGTGTCCCTGGGCCGGGGCGGCGGCGCTCACCCAGCATTCGGGCGCCCGAGGCTCCAGCTCGCTGCTCCCGCCTCCGGCTCCGGCTGCGGTTCCCACGCCCCGGCACTGAGCGCCCGCCGCCAGGGGCCGCGGGAGTGGCTGGCGGCGGAGCGGCCCGCGGGCCGGGGCATCCTGGCGGTGGCTGCCGATAGCCAGAGCGCTGCGCTGCGCTCGGCCCCGCCGCCCTCCCTCCCTGGGCACCGCCTCCGCCACGGCCGCGCTCGGCTCCCGCCGCTCGGCTGGCTGCGCTCGGGCGGCCGGGGGCGGGGGGCGGTCCAGGGCGCATGCCTCTGCCGGGGCCTCTGCACCGCCCCCTGGCCGCGCCCCGCCTTCCCGGCCGCGTTGCGCTGGCCCCCCACTCCCGGCAGCCACGTAGCCCCAGCAGCAGCAGTTGAAGCCCCTTGGAGCGCGCGACAGGACCCGCCCACGCTGGGGCCCCTTGGGTCTGGGTCAGTCGCGCAGCCTCCTTTAAGCCGTCTGGAATTGAGGGGCGGGGCTCGNAGGCCAGAGAAAGGGGAGCTTGGACAGGGAGAAGACACAGGACAGGGGATACGGGGAGTCAGGGAGGAAGGCACGTCAGATGTTAGCATCCTTGACGAGAGGGACGGGATTCGTGTCTGAGGACTAGGGGTTTTTAGGAATCAGAGTAGCAGGAGGCAGGGTTCGGCCAGCCAAAGGTTCCAACTTACTACCTGTGCCTTGGGCGCTGCTGGGAACAGTGCAGCAACCTCAGGAATGCAGAGTGACTGAACATGGACTCAGCCCTGTCCCCTCTGAGACTCTGACCAACCAAGCTGATTGGTAAAAGCCAGGACCTGAAGCCTGACTTCTGACTCTTCCTCCTCTCCTGGAACACACCTTCTGTCAACACTTGTGGTGGGGCACAGGCTTGTCACCCCTACACTCCCCTGCTTCTATGCTGAGGGAAATGTCCTGTTCTCCATGGGACTCTTAAGGCCTCTCCAGTCAGAGTGCAGCTGACATCCTGGCCCCCCATCCAGGTGACACAATGGCACAAAGTCTTCTGGGCCACTCAGGGTTGTGTGGGACAGGACCATCCTTTAGCCTCCCTGGACCAGAGAGCTGTGTGATCACAGGAAGATGGGTACCTAGGACTAGACCCACATTAACTGCAATCCAGTAGCTGTCCTGCAATCTACCCTCAGTAGCTTACCTTCTGTACCCCGGGGTGCCAGGGACCTTAGGGTCAGTCCTCTGTGACAGAAGTCTTGATTTTTTTAATAGAGGAAGGGTTCATGTTAATATGCAGGGCCTAGGATGGCTCCCCGTGTGCCCTCTGACACTCCCCAGGGTTTCTGGGAGTGGTCAGGGCTCCCATGCAAGCAACTCTGGTTATAAATAGATTGCCAGCAGAGGGCAGTTGTAATCAAGTGTGGCGTTTTGATGCTGTGTCTATGAAGGACATGCCCCAGGGAGCCCAAGGTCTGGGTCCTGCTAAGGATGGTGCGGCTGGGTCTGGGTTCACAGATCTTGGCAATGTGCTTTCTGCTGGCCCCTGAGAGTGGCCTCATCACCGCATCAAGGGTATCCTCGAAGTTGTCTAGGGACCTGAGAGACAGGCAGAGTTGATGTGGCTGTATGTGGGAGAGCTGGTCCCCTCCCCTACTTCCAAGCAGGAAGTAACCCCGTCTTCTGGGACCTAGGCCGAGACCGATTCCGAAACTAAAGCTCTTGGCGGGTGTTTCTGCACATCTGGAGCTGGGTTCTTCCTCCGGGGGCCTCAGGGAGCTGTGTGATAGGCTGCAGCTGTTGGCAGGACAGTTTGCCTTCTCCATGTGGTGGGACAGATGTTTGGGCTTCAGGGATAAACCCTAGGCGCCACCTCTGGCTGTTTGGTGGACAGGGGGGTGGAGTCCTGGCCCCTGGAGAGGCCTTGGTGGCTATTTGTGCCCGCCCCCCCCAGGCAGCTGGGCCACAAGCACACATAAACACATATATCCTGATGACATAGATAGTTCCTTAGCAAACATCCACTGCCTCATACAGCAACACAGATGCATGTGCACAGAACCTCATACCACTTACGCATACAGGAAAAGACATGCACACGCACTCCACTCTGCACACACACACAAACACCCCTGCAGTTACACAGCCACATCCTGACCCCATTGACACACTGCCTGCCAGATCTTCATTCCACACAAGCCTCTCTAGGTGGTCCCTGCCTGAGCAGCTGGGAGTCTCCCAGCAGATGTGGCATCTGGACCTTCTTTCCAGGGGCTCGGACCATGCAGTGCCAATTCTCTCCACTCATCTCCTGCTTAGGCCCTTAACCATGGAAGGACAAGGAGCCCTTCCTAAGGGAATGCACACAAGACTGAAGCAGCATCCCATGTAAGCCACAGGGGCAGTGGGGAGCCCAGGATNCCCACTAGGATGCAAGGCCCCAAGTGCATCTCTCTTGAGTTTTCAGAGCTGATGCTGGGAGGGGTGGGGCCTGGGAGGAAGGCAGTGAGCCCCCAAGAAAGGAGGGCTGAGGCTGCACACAAGAGGCAGACCCCCCCCACCCCAGAGTGAGAAAATAGACCCTCCCACCCCAGACAAATGACTACTAGGCTTCATGGGTCCAGCCAGACAGCAGCTTTATTAGTGGTGCTGGTTTCTTCACAGACCATTCAGTGCTCTGGTGTCCGTGGTGGCCTTTGGGACAACACTAGGGAGCAATTACTGGAGGGGTATAAATAAAGCTTTGGTGCACAGGTTTTGGGAATGGGGCAAAGGTAACACTGCCACACAATACTTCACACAACACCAGCTCTCAATGGAAAATGGGGTTTTGGCCAAGGGGGTTACTTCTAAGTGACTGCACATGGGGCTGTTGCCACAACTGTGCTGACCCCAGGAGCAGGAGGAAGACACCTAGGGCTGAGGCTCTGTGTGGCCCTGTCGCTTCGCCTTCATCTGCAGATAGCGGCCTTTGCCTTCTTCAAAGCGCTTCTTCTCATCCTCAGTCTCAGGCTGTGGCATACACAAAAAAGGACACATTAGAGACCAGAGAGCTCATGGGTGTCTGCACTGTCCCTGGAGGGTNCGAAGGACCTCTGCTAAGGGGCTTCAAGGTGCCAGGCACTAGTATCCTGCACACCTCCCACAGTCTGTAGAGTCCAAAGCCCAGAGTCTCTGGTGATGGACTGTGGGGTTAGAAATTCTGTGTGGGGGCCAAGTGTCAGGAAAGAGGGATTGCGCCACTCCAGGGATCAACTGTCCAGCTTTGTCACAAAGGGAAGGCAGGGGTGCCATGTGAGCTGTGGCCTTGAGAAAAGCCTCTGCCTTACATTAAGGGGAGGGGACCCTACCACCACCCTGCCCTGGACTGTGAGATCCTCAGAAGTGGCACCTTGGGCTGAGCAACGTAAGCAGCTGGGGCCACATCATCAGGGGGCAGGACCAACCGACCAGAGCGATTTAGCTGCAGGTTGAGTTTTCCTGGGGATAGTCCTGATTTGTGTCTATCGGCCTGCTGGGACTTCATTTTTAGGAGTGGCCTGGTTTCACTATGAACCCCTGGGCAGATGTCATGGCAGCAGCAATTGGGTGGTCACTTTTGAGTCCAATCTGTCCTGCCTCAAGTTCCATCTGGCACTGCCCTGGCCAAGGAGCTGGGTTTAATGAGCTGTGCTAATTCTGCTGGGATGCCATTTCATTGTGACATTAGGAGGGTATCCGAAAGCCAAGGAAATGGGGCAGGTGCCCTTCATCTGGGATGACACCAAGTCCTGGCAGCAATTTTTAGGCCTACATGCTTTACAGACATTTGGTATATTGGCAAAGGAGAACCACAGCCAGAGGACTTAATGTCAAGTCACACCAAATATTTCCTCCCTCCAGCCTTCCCCAAAATTGCTCTTTAAATGTCACCANGTGTCAACTGTCCAGGCTATGCCAGCTGGGAGCCAATGGGACATGAGGTATTAAGACAGGGGCATGCTTTCCACGGGGGTTCTGGTTCCTGTGTGCACTGTTCAGCGCACACATGGGATGTAGCCCTGGCTGTCCTGGAACTTGCTCTGTAGACCAGGCTAGCCTCAAACTCACAGAGGTCCGCCTGCCTCTGCTTTCTGAGTGCTGGGATTAAAGGTGTACACCACCACTGCCCAGCCGTACAAAGGTTTAATTACGGTTACCCTACCCGGGAGAATGCTCTCCCAGAAGACATAGGGTGCCAAATAATGCGCTAGGCACTGTTTGGTGACAGCCAGGGCCCATGGGCATAAGCACCTACACGCTAAGTGTCTCTCACAGAAAACAATGTACATTGATGCGAAGATCTGAAATCTCAAAGTAAAATCATTTACTTAACCTGGTTAAACTGAGCCTTTCCCACACTGGTTTGTCCAGTGCTAAACCACTGTTCCAGCGTTAGTCAGGGGTTGTTGGTACCATGCTTTCTGCTTAGCATGCTCACATGCTCTTTTTGCTGGCCTCCACAGCCAAGGGGGTACTGTGTTGTCGGTTATGAGCTGCCTGGTCTATGGTTTTGGCTCTGGCTATGGGGGTTCTGCGTTACCGCTACCTCTGGGTTCTAGCAGGCTGGGATCTCTCTTGATTTTGGCACAAAGAGGAAGCTGCCTGGGTAAGGAAGAGGTGGACCCAGGGCCAAGAACTCTGTAGGGGGAGAGGCATTGGTTCCCAGTGTGCACCTGAACAATGAGCCACAGCACATGGCCTAGTGCTTCTGCACAGGAACTCTACACTCCTCAGAAGGCGCGTGACTCAAGACAGAAACCATCCTCCCTGGTCTCTGGGCAGGCTGGTGCCCACAGCGGGAGAGTATCTTCACCCAAGAGACAGCAGGGAGTCCAGAAGGGCTCCAGGCTTGTTCTCAGAGGACAGACCTCATTCACCACAGAGACCCTGGGGTTTACTGTCTTATATATTCCTGCTGGTAACCCTTGATCCAGCAGGCAGCTACAGTGCGGGAGTCTAGGTGGAGGCTCTGGCCTGTGTCACCTGTGTCACTCTGGGCAGTTACACAACCTCTCTGGGCTCCACTTTCTCGTCTTCCTGTAGTGGCGCTGCCTCCAGCTTGTTGTGATAGGAGGCTGCTATACTTGCATTGGTTCCCAGCGTGTACAGGGACTCCAAGGTGCCCCCTTATCACTCTCATCCCTGCTCTGAGTTAACCCATCACATGACCCTTAGTCCTCACAGGGTAAAGGGGTGGTCAGGATTTCAATTTGCAGNTTTCCAATGGGCCTAAAGGTGCTGGGAGCTGGTGCAGTTACACTCATGTTGCACATGGCACTACCAGTGGCTATCCTCAGCTAGAGACACCAGGAGATGGTTGCACTGCCCTTACCTGGGAGGAGGACCATGCTGCATGCATTGGAGCCTAGGTCCCACTGCACATCTGGGAAGTGGACCTGAATGTTCAAGTATTGTCCTGAGTGTGTTCTCAGCACATCTAATGAAGGCATGTGGGGGTTATGGTCACTCCTGAGCTATGACCTGCCTGTGTCTGCCATCTGTGCCTTGTTGTCCCACAGACAGAGGCCCTCTTTGGGGCCCTCTGGTCATCTGTACCTGTGGGAGAGGAGCTGGTTTCCTAGATCTTAAGTTCCTTCCAGTTGAACTGGCTTCTCCCCTTTTAACCACAGGAAGACTAGTGCACAAAGGCTTGCCGCCTGGAGCCATTCCGACTCTCCCATTCTCTGTCAGCTTCCCCCACTAGGAGCCTGTGGAGGATGGGGGCTCTCTGTCTCACAGCAGAGAGGCCTCCAGAGAGTGGCCTAGCAATCCCTCTCCCTACAGAGTTCCTGGCCCCAGGTCCTACTCTTCCTCACTTAGGCAGTGTCTTCCTTGAGCCAATTACCAGGAGTTCCAGGCTCTTAGAGCTCAAGACACCCACAGCCGTAGCCAATACAACGGCTACAGTGCTCGGCAAGTGGGCNGTGCATGGGAGCAGAGCCCAGGTTTACCTCAGTACCGAATACCAGGCCCTCCAGATCCCCAGAGTCAGCAACATGACATTACAACATACCAGGAAAAGCCAGACCCTGGGCCATCATTCTCACACTCCCCGAGTATGGAAGGAAGCTTCCTTCCAGACAATGAGGTTTGGGAGGGACTGGGGGAGGGCTTATGTGGGAATCATTGCCAACTGAAACAGTATGCTGACACCATACTGGGTGTCATCAGTGCAGGGACAGGGGAGGTAACAAGACATCAGTGCAGGGACAGACAAGGTGCCCATGCCCAGCTGTGACAGACTGCCTGAGCCATTCTCTATCACACCCTCACAACCTCATCAGCCAGCAGGCCTTAGTGGCTCCGGAACATGCCTCAAAGGCACAGGATATTTGTCTCNCTAGGGTACTGATGGTAGGACCCAAGGAGGGCATGGGCCAAAGTGTAGGAAATTGTATCGGTCAGCTCAGGGCAGAGGGCAAAGCTGGGGCCTGGCACTGGGCCTTGAGGCTGTTCTGATGTGTTTCTAATGTTTAATATTGTCAGTGACATCACCAGGATCTGCCCTCAGCCAAAATGAATGCTGCCTGGTGATGGATGTGTGGGAGGGTGGCCAGGAGAGCATGGCCAAGACTTTGCAGGAGCCTATGAGGAAGGTGCCAGCTGACGGATGGCCTCATTGCTCTTATTTCTAGGGACTGTGGCTTGCATTCAGCATCCTGTGCTCAGAGATGGGAATCCAAGCAGGCCAGAGTCAAATTCTGTCTCACTACTGTCCCAAGATGACAAAGGCCTCCCTCCCCTAGAGGTCCTAGCAGTGCAGAATCAGTCCCAGAGCCAAGGACTTTTCACTTGCCAGCTAGAGAAAACCATAGAGGCAGGCAGGCAGGCAGGCAGGGTCTGTCTCATGTGGAAGCAAGGCCCCTAGCTCAGAGGGGCTGGTGGGCTTTCCTACCCAGTGACTAACAAAACCTCCATGTCCCTGTTGGGTCTGGAGCTGACAGAATGAGACAGATGGCTCCCTGTGCAGAGCCCTCACCATGACACAGCTGCCACTTCCTGCAGCCTGACCCCCTCCATGGGCAAAGTCAATAAACACATACGGTGCTGGCTGTGCCATTTCTCATGGAGCTAGGTAGGTGGGGAGAAGGCAAAAGCTTTTCCATGGGAGACCTAAGGCTGCCAGCGGGAAGAAAGGAGCTGGTGACCACAGGGTCACGGGCAGCTCTTGGCTGCTAGAATACCTATCCGCAGCCCAAGCAGGTTCCTCATGCCACGCCAAAGGCAAAAGGTGAGATAAAGGGGACTGTGGGAAGGATGGAGAGGTGACACGGCAGGAGTCTGGGTCCATGGACCAGGTTGGGAAGTCACAGGCTATTGACTATTGCTAGGCTCCCTCACCATGCAATAAGAACTCTGGAGGACACTCCAGGTATTCCCAGTGGGGCCTAGCATATGTGTCCATCACATGTGTTCATAGCCATAATCATCTGTGGAGTCATCCTGCCTCCTGAGGTCACATGCACTCCTGGGGCTGGATGGTGTTCAAGGAGGCAACCACTGCTAGCTCAAGGCAGTGGCCTGGGAAGAGAGCCAGATAGCCTGGGGGTCATCTAAGTAAGCTGGGCCTTGAGGGCAGCTTGCCCACTCAGAGGTGATGCCCCACAGCCATAGGTTAAAGGTACATTGCCTTCTGGATGCTCAGAGCTCTGCCTGGCACTGAGTGCCAAGCCCTTCCCCCTGCCTGGCAGCTCCAGGCCTCAATCTGCATCTTTCCCTCCCTCCTCCACAGACCTGCCAAGTGCCATCTTCTGGGCCTGCTTCCACCAGAGGGGAGCCTGTGGCTTTTGGAGCCTCATGCTGGAAACCAAGTGTTTTCTACTCTGTGTTTTCTGTGCTTCAAGAACACACATTTAGAACACAGCACAGAGGCTGAGTGGCTGAGTCCTACCCTCAGCACAGTCAACAGCTTGTCCTTTTTGTAATTAGTGAGTGTCTAGTCAAAGGAGGTTTCCAGTGGTGACAAAACACCTTCCTGCTAGCCTGAGGGGCACAAACCTTAATCGGGAAGCCAGCCACACAGTGCACTCTCTCCCATGATTCATTGGGAGACAAGAGGGGTCTTGGGACACTCACAAAGATCAATGGAAACTTTTCTGATTAGTGTGGTGTGAGGGACTGCCGTGTGTGGAAGACCATCAGGCCAGACAGACAGCACAGGACTCACTGTCTCCCAGTGAGAAGGATGGAGAGAGTAACACAGTCCAGGTCTGCCTGAGAACCTGAGCACAGCAGGGCCAGCCCAGGCACCTGAAGGCAGGATGCGCACTACTGTCTGAGCAGCTGGCTTGGCCAATTCTAGGGTCTCTTGCAGAAACCTCACCATGGAGAGCCCTCACCAGGAGTTCCTCCTATCTGCATGGATGGGCTCACACCTAGCATACACTGTTCCCACATGGCTGAGAAATCCCCTGTATAAAGGCCACCAGGAGGCTGCTGGCAGGGGATCAGCTGTGCAGAAGGGAGGAGTCAGCCCCTGGGAGGGCCTCTCCCATGGGCACAGGCTTGTTAGTCTCTGAAGCTATGCTCATGGCTCCCATATTAGCTGTCTCCACAACAACCAAGATAACAAGGGCATGTCATTGGCTAGGTCCTAGCCAGAGCTGTGTCCTCATCTCAGGCTCTGCCCTGTGGTCCTTCCCACCTTGGTGGAGGCAAGAACTGGACCTGGGTCCAGCAGAATGAATAACTGATCAAAACAAGGAAGTCTTTTTTTGTTGTTTCTTTGTTTTTTGTTTTTTGAGACAGGGTTTCTCTGTGTAGCCCTGGACCAGGCCAGTCTTGAACTCAAGAGATCTGCCTGCCTGTGCCTCCCCAGTGCTGGGATTAAAGGCATGTGCCACAACCGCCTGGCTAGAAGCCTTAATCTACACAGGTGTGTATGGCCTTCATGTCCAGATCCAAACACTGATACCATCTGCCAATCGATTCCAGCAGACTTGGCAGAGCCAGCAGTGATGATACAGATGTGACTGAATGTAGCCAGGAAACTGCCTAAGAACCAGCTTTCCTGCTGGCAGTGGTGTGTGTTATTGACTCTACATGGTGTACACATGCACACAAGTGGGGAGGGCCTCCCCGCATCCTCCCCACTACTGGCTCCTACAACTCTCTCTCTGAACCTTTGCACACAGAGCTCAGGAGTGTGTCTGGTTTGAGGGCCTTAAGAGTGCGCTGTAGGCTGAAGACTGGAGGTGGGGGTATCCTGCCCCAGGATATACGAGGGGCCAGAGTTTGTCATCATAAAACCTGTCCTAGTGGTGGTCCAGGCCTCACCTTGCCTCCTGCCCTTAACACTTCCTTCCTGAGGCAGTGGAATGAATGGGCTGTGACACGTTCTCCTTCCCGTGCCTTCTGGAAACCTGAATGGTGGACCTCCNTGGATGGCTGCCCTCCTGACCCCTGTGCTGGCAGGGCTCACCCCATCACACTGTGACATCCTTGAGCCTTCACTATTCTGTAGCCACTGCCTCTTGTGCATCATGACTGGAGGTGACAGGCCCCTGTTCCAATGTACTCCATTGGACTGGCCTGAGTGGACCCCCTTGGTGGACCTCCTGGGGGAAGGACAGGGGCAGCTCAGCACACAGCTAGGCACAATTCAGCATACACTGTGTGTATGGAAGCCTGGACCCGAGGGTCCTCAAGAGACACCTACAGCTTGGCAGGCAAAGAGGAGGGTATAGAGGTTGGGATGCAGACGGAGGCAGGCCTGGGGAGGATAATGTGTCCTCTCAGCTGGGCCACCTCCTGTATGGTTCTCATCACTGGCTCTGGGGATTGCAGGGCTCACAAGCCCCTATGTTCGCAACAGTCAGCTCTAAAGGTCTAGCATTCTTAATCATTAGAGTCACCTTGCCACACAGAGGCAGAGAGACACTGGGCAGAGAACATCCTGGATGTCCTCATCCGTGACTCATTCCTGACAACTGGCACGGTGGGGGCCTGCCTTGCTCTTGAGGCTAGGCAGTACCCATGCCTTCTTGGAACAGATGCACCAAACTGCTGCCAAAGGCTACTGAGAGCCATACTCTGGCTAAACAAATGAAGGAGGCAGACACATAGTCTTAGATAGCGAAGGGAGAGTATGACAGTGTCCCAACCACAAAAGTGCTCAATGAGCCTGTGTGTGTGGACCTAGAATTCTCTAGGCTTGAACAGAGCCTGCGGAAGCCTGTGGACTGAGGTGTTCATGATGGAGAGATTGGAGCCCTTGTCCCCTACCCCAGGGTAAGAGCCTTACATGAGAACCTTCCTTCCTGTGTCCTGGAAGAGGATGGATGTTCCTTCTGCAGTGCTAGGACCTGGAGCCTCCCTCTCTGCCCTGACCCCTCTGCTATGTGACTGGGGTCAGATCACAGAGAAGGGAGTGGACTGCCACAAAAAATCTTGTCCTGTCTCCTTAGCACAAAGGCTTGACAGGCTTTCTAGTGAGTTCCAAACAGAGGGACCTCAGAGAGCAGCAGCATGGCTGGTAATGGCACAGGTCCCAAGGCGCTAAGACAGAAGGGGCAACCACAGCCAAGAGCTCTTCTACCCACAACCCCCACACCACATCACCACGACACAGCTTTGACACCACACTGCAGACAATTAGTTCTAGGGGTAGCTCCAAGGCTGGGGCAGAAGGCTGACAGGCCCTTAGTCACATGTCACACCTCCTGGCTGGCTGAGGTAGACTGTGTGGTGACCTCTGTACCTACTGTGCAGATATGTCCACTGAGGTTGGGGGGTAAAGTGGCAGAGTAAGTCACAAGGGTAGTAACTGGGGGTGCATTCTGGGTGTCTATGCTGAGCCCAGGAGAGATAGGCTAGAGAGAAACCAGGTTTTAACCTCTGTGGAAAATCACAGAGGCCATGGGATTAAACATCCAGTCAGATCAGTACCAGCTAGTACAGTGCAGCCATCTGGGAAAGGCAATGTGTATCAAACACCAAGGTGGTTCTGAAATCATCTGGGGTTGACACAAAGTTCCCTGCATGGGCAGGCAGAGCAGAGCCGGTGTTTGAGAGCATCAACAGGTTCTTGGTCACATTGGTGGCTCTGGCTGCAGGCCCCATTGCAGATGCCTGTCCCAGAACCTGGACTCAGGCCAACACTCCCAGAGCCAAATCAGCAGGTCTGATTCAACAGTGAGGTCTTGAAGCGGTGAGCTGCTCTCTCCTGGCCGGACAGCTAGGAAGTCTGGAAAGTCACTGTCCTACCACGCCTCAAGGTCTGCCTGACAGGATGACAATGACATCTCCTAACTCCAGACGTGCCACCCATGACAAGTGCGAGGTTTGGTGAAGACTCCATGTTTCCGTGGCCAGTACCAAGGACCCTGACCACCTACCCCTTCCACTCCTCAGACCTCTCCATGTTCACCTTTCCCAGAGGTAAGGAATGGCGGTGGCATTGGGCTAGCCTCAGTGGTCACCCTCTTTCTAAGCAGGCAGCATCCTTGCTGAGGATAGTTCTGAAGACCACCACATAGTGAACATGTGGTCTCCAGCCGTGGCATCTTTGAAAGGTGGGCTTCCTCAGGGGACATGGGTGACAGGGGTAAGCCCTTTGGAGGGTCTCTTATGTAGTCCTCCCTTGCTTGCTCTCTCTAGCTGCCAAAAGAGAAGCAATCTGTTCTACCATGCTCTCCCCCGTGCATGATGCTCTACCTTCCTGAGGCCCACAGTGACAGAGCCACGGCACCATGGACTGAACCATCTGAAATCACAAGCCCCCAAAACACAAAACAAAAAGGAGCGGCTCTCTTCCTCGGGTGTTCTGTCATAGCCATGGAAAGTGACTCCTATCCGGCTCACAGCAAGTCTTTGGCAAACCTGACTCACTTTCCCAGGGATCTGAGCTGCTGCACTGGACAAAGAGGCACTCTACAGTTGAGAAGATAAAAAAAAATGCACATTTCACTGACCCTTGGTTGAGCTTCTCTGGCTATGAGCAAGCCTCATTTGGAAGGAGAAGAAAAAGTTGACCACAATCCTACTTTTTCACTGCCCCCATTTGAACCTGTATCACATGTTCTCATCACCTTAGGGGTGCTGACTAAGGCAGGGTCTGGCCATGCCTGCCAGTGAGCCATTCGTTAGGTATAACCCTGCCAGGCGTGAGAGGCACCAACATGGGCTGGGACATTCTGTGATGGAGTAGCAGGCTCTGGAGTCGGATCCAGATTTTCTGAGGACATAGAAATCAAATCTGCTTTGTGTGCCCCCTACCTCCTTAGACCCAGGGTGGGCATTCTCTGGTTTACAGAGTGCATCTTTGGGCGAGGGGTCTCAGGTGTGCCACTCTAACTGGGGCAAGTGCTGACCATACAAGGGGCCAGAGACATCCTTGGCCCAACACCAACTCTATATGATTCTTACCTTTCTCAAAGCACTTACCTTACCTTGGCCAAAAAGGAAAAGGAAAAAAAAAAAAAAATCACACAGTAGAGGCAGGCACTAGGTGCCTAGGGAGCCACAGGTCCTAAACCACCGGGGCAGCTCTCCCACAATGCCTTCCCACTGGCCACTATCCACAGTTCTAGTCAGAAGCCTGTGGCTCATTCCCACCCCAAGGTCGGAGGGCACTGCCACAGGGAGGATGGGTGGTGGAAGATGTGGGCCACACTTCCAGCATAGGCTGGCCTGTGCTAACAGTCAGTCTGGACATGACAGCAGCTGCAGGGACCCTGGCGCACAAGCCCTCCCCACATCAGGAAACACCTCCACAGAAGCAAACGAGGCTTCATTCCGTGTCAGCAGGGCCCTGGGGAGGGAGCTAAAAATAGACAAGAGCTTGAAGATGGCTGGCAATGCGGGGTAGGGGACAGGCAGGAGGGGCAGCGTACACACTCATGTAGCTGTGTGCAGTACACGTGTGTGTACCGAGGGCTAGGACTTGTGCATGTGTGGCTGGTTCCCAAGCACACCCAAGCCCAGAGAATCTGTCTCTAGAAGTCTTTCCCTTTGCCCTTACCAACTGCTCTCACCCACATCAGTGGGTCCCAGCACACACACCTCAATGAACAAGTGTAGAGTGCCTGGACCCACAGGACACCATCAAGAGCAGAACCTCCGACACTCTCTGCCCGGTCCTGCNTGTCCTGGTGCCTCCTCTCTTCTGGTCAGTGCACCTCCTACGCTGCCCAGGATGTAGCTTTTCACTGGCTCAGTGAAGGTCATGGGCCCAGACCCCAGACTGTACCCCTAGGGTTGGAGTCAACAGAAGTAGGGCACATGGGGCACATGACCCCATCTTCCAGAGCGTACCCTGGCCTCAGTGTTGGGCTTTTACAGTCCTGGGAACCCAAAAGAAGGTGGTTACGGGGTGCACTTGACCATGCAGCTGGGAAGGAGGACTCATGGTTCCGTGCAGGGGTCTGTGACCACACCCACAGCAGCACCCACCTTCTCTACTTACAGACTGAGCCCTATCAAGATGCAGACTACCCATCCAGCACTGAAGCCGCCTCATCTTGTACCCATGTGAGTAGTACTGGAGACCCCAAGCCNTCATGGTACAGAATGAACTTAGTCCTAGGCCTGGGTTTTTTATACCTCCTTCCTGCTGCTCCTGCATGTCCCTGCCTTGCACAGCCTCCTGAGATGGCTCCTCCCTGCTTCTCACCCCCAGGCCTCTGGTCAAAGCCTTCCTTGTGAAGGAACTTAAACCTGTAGCTGCTCATGAGCATTCTGCAGTGTCCTGACTCTCTGTCCTTGACACTCTCAGCCATTCCCTTGTTCATCCGATGACCGTCTGGGAGGAGGGCTCCAGAAAGGTGTGAACAGTGTCAGGCCATCAAGGATAGACTCAGGTTCTTTCCTATGTCATGTGACACATATATGGTTGTCACCACTACAAGAAGGTACATGCCTAAGATCACACAGTTCATCAGTGGGCTACCCTTCTCATCTGCATGGGCCTCTAGAAGCATTGAACTGAAGTTTGCTTTTCATCAGGTGACAAAAGGCCACAGTCACGCTGGGAGGGNGCACCCCTTGGTCCTCCCAGGCCCCTTGATGAGCTGGAGGACACAAGGCTTGAGACATTTCTAAGACCCCACTCTGGCACATGTACACAGTGCCAGGAACCCCAGGCACTGTGCCAGCCACGGTGATGAGCTCAGAGAGGTCTGACCCACCTGCCCACCCTACAGCCTGCAGCTTACAAGGTACCTCTTGAGAGACTTCACTAGACCTGAGCACACTCCTGATACAGGCCTGGGTCCTGCCCTGTTTAGGACAGGACAGTGCTCCCAAGGACACTTACCACAAGCTGAGGTACAGGCAGTGGCTTGCCATCCTGGTTCAGGGACACATAGGTGAAGAAGGCACTGGCGGCCCGGTATCGCTTCTGTGAGTTGTCCACCACTGGGTCGGCGTCCACCAGGACCTCAATCTCCATGGACTTATTGCTCGTGAAGGTCATACGTCCAGAGATGGTGATGACACAGCCTGCAGAGGACACGGAGCCACTGTGTTAGTGGATGCCAGCTTGGCCTCTACCCACGGGGGCACCAAGTAGGCAGGGGCAGGTCAGCGAGAAACCCATGTTACTGAGGACAGTTAAGACACTGGGTTAGGTAACACAGGCAGCAGCAACTACAAAGACATTACGACAACAGACTATTAGTGCGTGCCGTTATTAGTCAACATGAGTCATCTGTCTCCTGAGCAGACACTCACTGCTGCCCTGGCAGTTCTGGCAGCCACTGGGTCCAGCCCCGTTGACACACGGCCAGGAGGGGCAGCTTGTCAGCCAGGCTGTGGGTGAGCTTGCTCAGTCCTGCCGCCTTCCCTGTCCTCCAGGACCACACAGCTACCCCACTGTGATGTTCTGAGCATCAGAGAAGAGCATCCCAGAGACTTACAATCTTTATGTTGGATTGACACAAGCCATGGCATCAATTTTTGGTGGGGTCATGTGACTGTGTGTGACTGTGTCAGGTTTGCTGAAGTTTCATCCTCTAAGCTATTGGACGTCATGTCAGGATAGTACTCATTCACCTCTTCTCAACACCANCATGGTGTCAGATGGTCATGACCTTAGTCCACAGTCAGTGTCTCTGTAAATGCCCTGAGTGACTGCTCTCAACTCTAAGCCGCCAGTGTATATCCCACAGCCTTGGGCAGATGGTGCTTCAGCCTGGCCTTCTGCTTCCGGGCTTGATGCCTTTCCCCTGCCACCACCCACCCTTCCACATAGACCTCTCCACTGCTGGACCCTGCCCTTCTAAACCCTTGGCAGTTTCTGGTCTCAGGGTGCTCAGTTCTGACCTTACAGATGGACACACAGGCACTTAACCTTCAGGGAATTGTAAAAGAAAAGGCAGTAGACCCAGTGACTGGTCTAGTGCTTGCCAAGGGCCATCATTCCCATCCATGATGGGTTTGGCCANAGGCGTATTGGCCTGTAGGGGCTTTGGGGAAAAGCTGGCTCCTGGCTGCTGCCACTTCTGACTGACGTGTGACCAGAATCTTCCTCCCATCTCCAACAGAGTCTTCTCCTGGGCCAGGCCATATGGGTCACACACAGGGCCTACTCAGGAGGGACCAGTGCTGGCTGCAGGGCCCTACAACACATATCTAACATCCTGGCTTCAAGACAGGCCCTGCAGGACACACTGAGACAGCCAGAGAGAAAGACACTGAAGGTAGCAGGGCTTCCCATTAAGAAGTACCAGAAAGCTCCATTCCACATTCAACTTCATACTTACACAGACTGCTTCAGTGCAGGACATGGCCATTTCTGGGAGGGAAGGAAGGAGCCAGGTGGTCAGCAACAGGTGGCCTGGTACGAGCTGTGTGCTCAGTCACATGCAAGCATCTGACAGGTGAACACACCTGTGCTACATCCTGGGCCTGTCACCAGCTCGGGGTCTAGAAGCTTAGACTAGTCAGCCCAGATCTTGCAGTGCTTCTGTCCTCTCCTAAATGCCCACTGAGAGCTGGGCTACAAGGTGAGACGTGGGAAAGAAGAAGCCGGCAAGATTTCACCAAAGTCCAAGGCTCATGAGGGGCCACTGTGTGAAGTGCCACCTATTGCATACTGCTCTGAGAGGCAAATTCCAGGTTCTCAAAACACTGTGAATTCCAGAGGACAAAAGGAAATGTGTCCCTCTGTTGTCAACCACAAACTCATTTCCTACCATGGGTCACAGCAAAACCCTGGCTGCTCACAGTGTAATGTCTGAGTTGAAAGCCCAAAGCTTCTAACTCCACTTTAAGTCAGAAGTGGCTGGTTCTGAGAACTGGACCGAGGACCAGCAGATGGAAGGGTCTGGAGAGCCAGGGATGCCATGCAACACTATGAGCACCCCAAGCCTGGGCCTTTTCACTCCCAAGAGAGCCACATCACCATGCCATACACAAGCCTCAGGGGAACCCATAGACATAGGAATCCACACAAGCCTCTGGGGGAACTGCACAGACATAGGAATCCACACACAAGCCTCAGGGGAACCCCCACAGACATAGGAATCCACTATGGAGCTGGCACTTGACTGGGCCACTGAGAGAACAGGATCAAACTGAAACCCCATGTCGAAAATCCTCAGCTCTGGTGACAGAGGAAGCACAGAGCATCCAGAGGCCCTGCAGTGTCAAGGTCTGCCTGGGGAACCAGATCCAACTAGGTGNGAGAGGCAGCNAACAAGTGGTCTAAGCCTTTAGACTACCTTCTATACTCCATGATGGCCTCCTCATCCCACACACTTCCTATAATGGCTGCCTAGTTCACCCTTTGTGTCTCTTCTCCAGGGATGCTGTCAAGAACAGTCCACCTCCTCCACTGCACTCCTTCTAACTAGCCTTCATGTTCCATTGCAGATCTGACTAAAGCCTACCTGTCTCCCAGTCTGGAATGCCTAAGGGCAAAGCAGGGGTCCCCACTATGTGGTGAGTAAACATATAGACCCACAAGGGCTATGGAAGGGTTTTAAACATGGGCAGTGGATCACAGAGCCCAGGGGAGCCCAAGACCCTGCCATTACCCTGGAGCAGACATTGCACAGGCCTGAACTGAGTGGCTCAGAAGCATGGCACTGGCCTCCATCAAAACACTGCTAGCCAATGCTTCCTTCCACTTCCTTCCTCAACTCAAAGGCCATCCTTTGAATGGCTGCCCTAGATTCTCCCAACATCTTACCCACCTGCCTCTCCCCAGGAGGAAGCAGGGCCCTCCCTTCTTCACGTTCCACCATTCCATAAGCCCCCAGGATGTCCAGGCACATGGGATGAAGCGAAGGAATGGGAGAGTCTAGGTTCACAGTGACCCTTGTGGTTATAGATAGGTGCTGGTACACTTGTTAGCAAAGAGGCCTCAACACCCAGACTGTGGAAGAAGGCACTACATGGAAGAAGTCTCTGACACACCAGTGGAGATATATTAAGCCAGTGGAAGAGCAGGTCATCCCCAATGTCAACAGCTCTGCAGTTCTGTCCCTCTGCCTAGGGTGGTGGCCTGGTGGGGAAGCAAACACCACAGCTGATGCCAGCACATGGCACCTGGGCCACTCATGCTCAGGTTTCTGGAACTGAGAAGGCTGGACATAATGTGCTATGTAATGGAACAGTCTACATCTGCACTGCTCTGCCCCACCGTTGCACAGGGCTCTGGCACTTCAGATGGCTGCTGGTACAACTGAGGATCGGCACTTTTCATCCCTTCTCTCTCTCTGCCCCTTCTCTTTCTTTCCTGCTGTCGTCACTCCTTCTGGTCTTTCTTCTTTAGACAAGGTTTCACTCCATAGCCCAGGCTGCCTTGGACTTGGATCTTCCTGCCTTTCTGAAATGGCCTCACTGCTTTGGCCAGGCTACACTGGGACTATAACACATCCCACTACACCCAGCTTTAATTTTCATTTTAATTATACTCTGAGTAGTCATGTGTGGACTGGGACTATTTTGTGGGCAGCACAGTAGTTAAAGCTAAGGGGCTGGAGAGATGGTTTAGTAGTTTAGAGCACTTGTTGCTCTTGCAGAGAACCTGGATTCAATTCCCAGTACCTACATGGTGGCTCACAACCATCCAAACTCTAGTTGCAGTCTGCAAACATCAGGCACACACACGATGCACACACATACAGCAGGCAAAACACACATACATACATATTAAAAAACTATTAAAAAAAAGCCTTTTTTTTTTGTAGTTTTGTTTTGTTTTTAGGCAAAGCCAATAGAATGGAATGTGGGGAGCTGCTGGAGGCAGGAGACTCAACTATCCATCCTGACACTCTCCAAACTCAACAGGAAAAGAACCCTGGTAAAGGTTGATGAGCAGTGTTTTTCTTAGGCTAAACCACTCATGGCATGAAGCCTCAGAAGAGAGAAGTTCCTGCTCAAATGTGAGAAGCAGCTGAAGTCAGACCACATCCAAGGTGAACATCAAAGGTAGATGACGTTGCATTTGACCTGTGAAGGTCACAATTAGCACTCCCCACCCCATATCCACCTTGCAGCTGCTGTTCTGTGCCCTGAATACCTGGTTGTGTCCTATAAAGGGTCACCAAGAAATGCCTGAGCCCCAGTGGCTATGGGCAGCTTCCTTAACCTGCTCAAGCTGAAGATTACAACACTGAGATAACAAGCTGCAGAAGGCACTCAGCATGGGCCTGACCCTGAAGCCAGCAATGTCCAAGGCAAACGCATCGAGTGGGTTGGGTTGTAAACTGCCTGCTTTGAAGCTGCAGATAGCTCACCTGGAGAGCATACCCCACAAGGCTGGCAGCTGCCCCAGCTGACTCCCCTGAAGACGACATCACTCCCCAGGCAGCAGCAGCTAGATTACAACAGTATGTCATAGATTTGGAAAAGAAAACAAACTAATAAAAAAAAATATATAGCTGTTACCAAGCCTGAGACCTGCCAAGCACTCCAAAGTTTACAAAGAGCTCCATGTTTTGTGCACCAGAGAGCCAGGGCACAGAACTGTCTCAAGTGCGCAGAACAGTGAACTGTGGTGACATTACACTGCAACCTCCGGCAAGGTCCTTCTGGAAGACTGGTTATCCACAAGAAAAGTGCACTTCCAAAAATCATCTCTTCAAGGAAACTGGTTGAAATTTAATGTCTCAAATGAGGGGGAAATGGAGACAGTAACCCGTGGGATACATTATGCTTATGTGGTTGAGGTTTCTTGTTAGTANTGAGTGATGGCATTGCTGTCCACGTCAGGCTCCCGTGCTGTGTGCTGTGCAAGAGCCTCATCGAACTCAGCCTGGTCATAGTAGGTCCTCTAAGGCATGGGCTTGTCACAGCTCATGGCCCCCACTGTCCCCAGCATCCATGATACTGGCATGGAGAGCCTGAGATGCTCTTGCTGGGCCAATAGCACTTAAGGAGCTGGATCTCTGTCCNCCTCATTTCTTACTGGGCAAGAGGCTAGTGACTCAAGAGAGGTCAGTGACACAGGGCTGGACACCAATCTAGTGTGTGGATGAAGTCACTGGAGAGTTTAACTCAACCTACACCTTTAGTGTGCACAGGTGGCAGCTGGCCTCAGTATACCAGGATGCCAGGCTGAGCTGCCTGGACATAGGGTGTCACAGGTGGCCATGGAGGCTGTGAGCCACAGGTGAGACGGAGTGTGTCCTCTGTGTTCTCAGTATGAGAACATAGTTCCTCAAAGAACCANGTTTGTAAACAGCAAGTTGGCTATTCTACCAAGAGCAGGGGCAACCAGTAGCCGGAGGGGCCACATGGAAAGACTGGTTCTGAAAACTCAGCCTATATTTATAAACCTGGGTGCAGCTAACTGTACTTTAGCACATATCCTGTTGTGCTAAAACTCACACATTCTCTTCTGACCTTCTCGGGACTGTACTCTGACCACATAAAGCTGTTGTTAAAACTTTCTCATGGACATCCTACTGAGTGACAGAAAAATCTTCTGAGACAGACCCACAAGATGGCCTGTGGCCAAGGACATAGGGCCCTAGAGGAGGCAGTATGGGTTCTCAGGGGGTATGAGGCTCTGATGTTATCTTGGACTCAGATGTTAGCCTCCAAACTCAGGAGAGAATTCGTTTCTGTCATTTTAAGCATCCCAGTCCGTGTGCATCAGATGGCAGAGCCCCAGGGAGCTAACACTCCTTCACAGAGCCCACGTGTGTCAGGCCCATCTTGCAGGCAAGGTTCCCAGGGCTCTNTAGATGCTGCCTCATCCTGTACACTGATGCATGTCACACCTCTTCTGTGGAGGTGGCAAAACTGTCCCCTATGGCCTCCTCCATGCTAGAGCCGAGGTGTAAGGCAAAGGCAAAGGCAAGGCACAGGGACAGTGGCTCAAGAGGTGCCACAGCCTTGGGTTTAAGGAGAGCTCAGCAGCTTGATCAGAACTGGCTTGTCAGCTCCTCCCTCCTCATAGCTGCTGACACACTTGGACCGTATTACCACAACCCCAGAGGCAGGAGGGACTTGCCAACCCTGTGCCTCTGGTAAAGAGCAGAGTGCACCGGTCTAAAGCAGCAGGGGCCTCGCTACTGAGGAACCAAAGATGGAATGTCACAACCACATTTGTGAGGAAGACACAGCCTGTGCCACCTGAAGAGGGACCCTCCTCCCTGGACGCACTCTAGGGTGGCTCCTGTATAAAAGAACAATACATGGGGACCTCACAGGGGACATCTCNTTAGAAACAACAAGCTAGGTGACAGTGTGTAAAAGCCCGAGGACACTGGCACAGAAGTCAGCCAGACTCTCTAACGGTTATTTCATTACCGCCTCAATTCCTCCAAACCCAACCAAGATGCCGTTTCAGCAAGCGGCCGTAAGCTGTTGCTCCCTGGGAGGGGGCTCTGGGCCAGAAGGCTGGAACAGCACAAGGACAAAGACAAGGTTGGAGCAGCCACTGAGGGAGGGGGCTCTANGGAAGGGCCCTCACATCACAGATTTNTTCTTTTTAATTTAAAGACAGGGTCTCACTATGCAACCCTGAGTGGCTGGGAACTCACTACATAGATTAAGCTGGCCTTGAACTCCCAAGTGCTGGGATTAAAGATGTGCACCACCACATCTTTTTAGCTACAAAGANCAGGACAGCCCAGGAGGTTCTGTGCAATGCCCCCAGCCCCGCCCCTTTGAGGAAGCCAGTTCAGAGCAGTGTGTCAGACCAATGTCAGGGACATTTGAAATGAAGACCCTTTCCATGCTGCAGATAAATGCACCTTTAGAAGTTAGTCTCTGTCCTCAAAGCCCCACATTCTCTGGTGGCAGAAATGACCCTAGACAAGCTGCCTGACTCTCAGCTACTCTTCCAATCCAGAGCCACTACCTCTTGAACAGCCCCTTCCAAGCTCCTGGCCATGCAGGAGGCTAACGGTAAAGAATCTGGGGGTCTTTCTCTGGTATCTTCATTCTGAGGACAGAGTGGAGTTCCTTTAAGGGCTCTCTGACTCAAGGCTTTATTGATGTATCTATTGCTGGGCGGACATGGAGGAAAGCTGTTATCTAGGATGCTTTGTTCAGTGTTCTAGGGTCACTAAGGGATGGCTAAGCGAGACCAGTTCTGTGGTGCACAAGCCTGCTCTCCATGGTGGGTTTGGGTTTATATTTAACAACGACTGCTGAGCAGCCATGTCACCAGGAAGGGAAAGGGAAGCATAAAATCTGATACTCAGGACTCTCCCTTCCCGAAAGGCTCATGGAATAAGCTACAAAGAGCACAGCACTCAGGGCTTCTGACACACAAGGCCCCGAGAAGCAAGCTAAAGTAGACAAGAGCCACTTGTCACCAGCAACTGTTGAAACGATACTATTGTCTGTGTTTGTGGCAAATACCTGTCAATCAAGACAGAATCTTAGAAGCAGAAGGAACCATGTCACTGCTGGCTGTCCTTACTGGACAGCCCCACATCCACCGCAGGAAGCCTACTCACTTTCAGTATGGCAATGGGGGTAGTCTTGCATCTGCCCAATCTCAGAATGCTTCCATCCACTATGTAGCAGCCCCCTACCAGGTGCTGGGGAGCACCCAAGGCCACAAGGCTCTGGCCTCAGCACCAGGAGCACAAGGCAGTGAAGTGGCTTAAACTGTATGGCTCCTGTAATTAGTAATCTGTAATAAGGCCTAGCCTTATCCACTGCCCCTCTCATGAGCTGCTCTCACAGTGCAGCATCCCAGGGCCAACGCCCAGCTTTGAACTCACCCTCTGCCTGCAACTCCCAAGGCTGAGACACTGATGAACCTGCTCCACCAGCTGCAGCTACACAATTAGATCTCCGTCATGTGAAAACTCCCNAGCTGCCCTCAAGCAAGGAGAGCAGGGCTAGCCAAGGCGGGAGTGCCTGAGGCACCTCAGCACTGTCCTGCNATCACTGTCCATCCTGTCATGGGTCACCTCTTATGCCACAAGAAGGAAACCTACAAGGTTTGATGGCAGCTGTTCAAGAGCATCACAGGGCTCCCAAAGCTGGACTTCAGGGACAAGAGCCTCCATCATTCCAGAGTTTGCAACNGAATTCAGATCAATAACCACCAACTTCACGGATGTGTGTAAAGGACAAAGCACACAGTTTTGTCTTCCTGCTCCTTGTGCACACAGGCAGACACCAGGTGTGAGCACAAAGTGAAATAGCACCAGGGACCCAGAGACCCTAAAGCCCTAGCGCCCCCCCCCATTCTCACAGGAAGAGCTCTCTTACCTTTCCGGATTTTGTCATGAAAATTGATGGCATCCACGGAAGCTGTGACTATGTTGGTCTTGCAATGGCGTGCAGCCACAATCCCAGCCACTTCATCCATGAGCTTCATGGTGACACCTGCACAAAAAAAGGGGCACATGGGTGGTGAGACCTGGAGGAAGAGAATGTTCACACCCTGGAAACAAGTCCTCCCACCCATACCAGCAAGGGCTCCAGTCAGCAGGGGGCTGGGGTGAGGCATGCTGTGACTCTCATTTTAAAGTTGACTTCCCCAGTAGCATCTGAAAATGGCCTCAGGTGACATTCTAGGCAACTGACAAAGTTCTCCACAAACCTCACTGCCAGGAAAAGTTCGTAACAATGTCCCCTGGGAGGACATCAGTCAAAACACCAGTTGGTAAAGATACGGTAACACACATCTGTGACCCATATACTCAAGAGGCTGAGGCAGGAGGATCTTGAGTTTGAGGCCATCCTGTCCTGTCTCAAAACAGTAAGGACAAAATAAGATAACACAAGGTAAAGGCAGCTCAGAATCACCAGTCCTTCTTATTTATTAGAGACAGGGTTTCTCTGTGAAGTCCTTGCTGCCCTGGAACTCGCTCTGTAGACCAGGCTGGCCTGGAACTCAGAGATCCACCAGCGTCTGCTTCCCGAGTGCTGGGATTAAAGGCGTGCACCACCACCGCCTGGCATCACCAGAGAAGGGGCCATTTCTGGGAAATGTCTGGAATTTGCAGAAACAAACAGTGTACTTCAACTGTTCCACATCCAGGGACAGAGATATCCCAGAGAAACAGACCCACAAATGCCAATGCAATGGCAGTCTCACTCATCACAGGCAGCAAGGACAACACAAACGCCCACCAACTGATGAAGATGTGACCTGCCCATCCACACTGACATGGGTGAACCTAAAGATGGGCACAGAGGGTATCGAGCCAGATGCTGAAGGGGCACATTCAGTAGGAGACTCTCATGCCAGAGGGCGCTCAAGGGTCCCTAGCGATGGCACACCGGAGGGTAATGAGAGTGACTGCCAGAGGGCACGGGNTTCTCTTCTAGAGGGAATTAAATGTTTCCCAATCAAAATCTGAAACTGAAATGCTCCAAGAGCCAAACTCTTTGAGCACCAACATGATGTGTGGTGGTATTTTATCTATGTCCCCCAATAAAATTTATCTGAAGATCAGAGGAACAAGGTCAGCC
>LZPO01017291.1:423310-449181 GCA_001675575.1 Neotoma lepida | reverse complement strand
TTGTGAGCCACCATGTGGTTGCTGGGAATTGAACTCAGGACCTCTGGAAGAACAGTCAGTGCTCTTAACCTCTGAGCCACCTCTCCAGCCCCCACTCCTCTATCTTGCCATGTAGCCACACGGTCTCTCCTGGACTCGTTCTCGTCANCCCTTCGGGCTTTCTTCCACAGACACTCCACTTTATTAGCATCTCTAACACCCTGAGGACTCCAGTACAACAGGCTTTAGCCCCATGGCTTCCCATGCTGCTCTGAGAGCTGCCTGCAGGGATCCTAACCTANCACACACTGCCATGCACCTCAGGTCTTCCTTTGAAATCTGGGTGAAGACTCAATGACTCCACAAATTTTGAATTCTGCATACTTAAGTGGAGATCGTGCCAAGGTCTGCTGCCAACTTAAACAGTAGCCAGGGTCCCCCACCCCCAACCATAGGCTACAGAGGCTTCTGAATGCAGGGCAGTAAGTAGACTTGGGAAAACACTTCCCTGGGCAGCTCTTTGTGAGAGCTCAGCTCAAGNCACTTTTTGGTTTTGTTTGGTTTTTTTGTTTGTTTTTTGAGACCGGGTTTCTCTGTGTAGTCCTGGCTGTCCTGGAACTTGCTATGTAGCNCAAGCTGGCCTCAAACTTACAGAGATCCACTTGCCTCTGCCTCAGGAATGCTAAGATTAAAGGTGTGCACCACCTTGTCCAGCACAAAGTCACATTTTTCAAACAANCTGGAGTCTTTTATACTCCGGAGTTGTAGTCTGTGGCATGTCTTCCAGGCATCTCTCCTACTGCCCCAGTGCAAACCCCTTGCTTTCTTTTTCCTTTATTCGTGCATTCCTGCTTTCCACCATGTGGGTCCTGCCTGACGATCTGATGACACTCAGGTCATCAGGCTTGGTGGCGAGCACTTTTACATACTAAGTCATCTCACTGGCTCTTGATTTCATTTTAATGTCACTAATCTCTTTTTAACAACCCCTCCCACCACACATACCAACGTGTACTCCTCAATCCAAACTTGACAGTTTTAAAAAAAAAAAATCCAAAACTTTTGTTGCTTTTCTCAGTTCTCACTGTAAACCTTACTAAAAGCAGTCAGCAACATCTCTGTTACAACCTGCATGCTATTCTTCTGCCATACCAATTAATCCATTACTTTTAAGTTTGGCCTCAAAGTCTCAGAACAGTGAGAAAATGCAGACACCCTTTGCCAGAACACAACACAAATGGTTGGTCTCTAGCCCAACTCCCTTGTGAAACTTCACGAACTTGGCTATTGCTGTCCATATTTTTTTTGTTGTTGTTTATGTTTTGTTAGAGACAGGGTTTCTCTGTGGCCCTGGCTGTCCTAGAACTCACTCTATAGACCAGGCTGGCCTTGAACTCAAAGAGATCCACCTGCCTCTGTCTCTTGAGTGCTGGGATTAAAAGTGTGCGCCGCCACCACCAGGCCGCTGTCCATATTTCTGTCAGTATTCTGTCTTCTGAGCTCCAGCATAATCACCATTAAGCTCTGTTCTCTAGCCTCCTCCCCCAAATTCTCCCAAATCCCTCCAGGAACCAGCTCCAAAGGCCTAAGAACCACCTGGCTGGGCTCAGCCACAGGACTCCACTTCCTGAGTGCCCATTTTCTGTGGTGTTTACATTGGCATCTCTGTGACCACAACACCCAGAAAGTGGAAACAGCCTCCCAAGACACAGCCAGCACTGTGCTTGCTCACAAGCAAGAACCAGCATCATGGGAGCCGATCTCACAAAGAATGGAGATGTGTTTCAGTATAAAATATTCAAGGCGCTGGAGAGCNAGCTCCGTGCTAACATTAGCAACAGCGCTAACAGTAGGCTAACAGTAAGCCTGCACTCATGTGCACTCAGGAAGTGAAGGCAGGGACATCAGAAACTCAAGGCCATCCTCAGCTACACAGCGAGTCTGAAGTCAGCAGAGCTGTGTGAGGCCCCACCTGAGAAGGGCTGGGTGTCAGGGTTACACAGGAATTACTGAAACCATGTGTAACTCCTCCAGCAGTCTTCGAGGACTCCACCACAAACACCACTGCCTACATCATACACAGAGGCCTCGGAACCAACTTCAGTGGAGAGGCCACCTTTGCTACCCTGTATCAAAACAGAGAAGCCTGCAGCCTGGCTCCTAAGTGCCCCGGCTGTCAGTGCAGCCCAGACGGANGCTTCTTTCGGGAGCCAAGCCCCTTCTTCCACCCTGGAAGTCCCCATCCCTCCCTCCCTTTTCTTGCCTATTCACACAATTGTCAAGTGCCAAGTTTTCTATAAAGCACCTCTCCCGGTGTCCACGGAAAGCCTTCTCACTCGCTTCNAATTCAGACATGGCTGGTATCAACATCAAAAATATAACTTTGGCAAATTATACAGTCCATCATGAACTGTCCCTGCTTCTCAAGATTGGTAATTTTAAAAGATGACAACAAAATTGTAGGATTTGCTGTCATTAGAGACTGTATTCACTTCAGGAATTATGGGAAGGAAAAGAACCAGGCTTGTTGGCCACTAACACGTAGATAAACACCGGGTGGTAGAGATATTTTTGCATCTTAACATTTAACTGCTTACAGATTTTTGTTTTGATTTTTCTTTAAGTATTGACAACATGCTGACGGGATTAAAAATAGAGGCTTAATTTTCTTTTCCTAAGGCCTGCTGGCTGGCTGGGTCAGGTCTGCCTACAAACCCACAGCAGCAGCCAGCAGCTCAAAGCTGGAGCCGGCACCGCCTGCTCTGTGGGTGGGATCTGAGATGCCCCCATTTCTAAATTTAACCCCAGCTGACGGAGCGTGGGTAAGAGCCTCCTATATTAAGCAAATGATAGTAACTTCATCTTATTTTATACATCTTACCCTTTGGCGATGACAAGAGGTTATTATGAGATGCAGGTGAGTGAGTGCTCCCAGGGGAGCCAGGGCCCTGGGTCCTATCACCCACGGCACTGGGACAGGACCAAGGAATCCCTGGCACAGGAGTCTTAATTAAGGCAGTTCATACAGGTTATTTTTGGCAATGAGTGCACAGACAACCACAAATTTCTAAAGACAGTAACAAAATGTCAAAAGTGGGAACTTCAAGGAACAGACAGATATAGCTCAGCAGGTAAAGTTCTTGTCGTCAAGGCAGACCGTTGGNGGAAGGAAATAACCACCTCTAGCAAGTTGTCCTGTACAGCCATTCATGCCACAGTGCACAGGAAATGTAATGTTTTTAAAAAGTAGATGCTATCGCAAAGTCCCAGGTGGTGATGACTGGCTGGAGCATCACAGACCAAGATGACAAGGGTAGCCACTCNGCCTCAGGAAACCTAGAAGTAAATCTGCTGACTGCTGTTCAAGGGTCAACATAGCAACATCAAGGCAGCAGAGTGCATTTGTCACCCAATGCCTTGGGGACTTGGTGGAGAGACAACAGCAATATAGATCCACATTCAGACCCAGGAGACNTAGGCCAGGACAGTCTTAGCCTCAACCTAGAGGCCATGAAAGGACAGGCTCCTTCAAGGAGTCAGCACTGGAGCAGATAGGCTACTGTTTCAGATTAATGCACTGGTCACTTTGGACAGGACAATGTTGTTGTTAGAGGCCACCTGGCCTGGTCACCCTAATGAATATGAGGTGACCAATATTAGGTGATCCAGCCCGCCAGGGAGAAAAGGCTCGTCCACGTGGTGCCAGGGGAAGGATGCACGGCCTGGGGCTGCAGAGGGATCTTTGCTGGTCAACAGGGAATGTGAGGGAGTCAGTTGTCTGGGGACAGCAACAGGGTAGAGGGAGGTGCAGGCAGAGGGAGGCTAGAGGTAGTGCCTGTACTCTCCTGGGCCCTGACACACCAGGAGTCTGAGCTTTGGAGAGGTGGCAGGCAGGCTAGCTGGCCGCAGGGGGGCGATGAACTCATTGAGACAGAAATGGTCAAGTGAAGAACCTTTACCTTCTGGCTGTCAGGTCCCATGCAGGGTGTGGCTCATGTTTGAAGGATGGTGGCTGTTATGTTGGGAAGGCATGTGGAGAAGTGGGGCAGTCAACAGGAGGCCAGTGCAGCCAGTGGCCAGGAGGAAATACAGTGCTCAGATTCTGACATGATGAGAGAGTAGAGCAGAAGGATGGGCCAAGAGGGGAGATGGAGGTTTTCTGGGATGGATCTGAGTCAGGGCCACCTGGAGGGAATGTTGGCCAGACAGAGGACAGAGACTGCTGAGAAGGGCCACAGCTCCATGACAGAGCTGCTGCCAGAGTCCAGGGAAGAGGACAGGGCTGGAGCCATGGATGCAGGAGACACNCCTCAGATGAATGGGGGACCAGAGACAAGAGGCAGTGTGAGAGTGCAAAGACGAGGCACTGAGGCCTGAAGCAGGTGAGGAGATGTAGAGAACAGCAAAGGGGACTGAAGGGACAGTGGAAGACTAGATGAAGGAATGGCCCGGGAGGCTTGCGGGGGAGCAGTAAGCAGCAAGTCCTGCAGACNCCACTGAGCTGCTGTCTAGTACTAGACCCTGGCTGGTCACTAGCCACTCCCTCTCCTGACCCTGGCTGGTCACTAGCCACTCCCTCTCCTGACCCTGACTGGTGTCTACTCCGTGATCTGGGGTTGGAGTGCAGGGCAGGGCCCTGGCCTGATGGTCAAAGCAGAATCAACCAGGTACGGAGCCTGAGGATGTATGAGGTGCATTTACACATCATGTGCCAGAGTAGCTCGAAGCATAAGAGTCACCACAGCCACTGCAGAGGAGGTCAGCTCTACAGAAGTGGATGGGGTCATGCACTAACCACGATGGCCTGGGGGGACACAGTACAGGACACTGGAGAGGGGATGAACTTAGGTGTCATGCTTCTATGTGTACAGAATGTGGATCTAGGGGAACACAGGGACCTGAGGCCCATGACAGAGGTGGGAGGGAAGCCTCCCCCTCAAGCCCACCCTCCTCTTTTTCTATGGCAGATTCTGTTATTCTCTTGCCAGCACCAACACTTTGGTATTTTTAATTTTCTTTTTAAGTCCCACAGGCTCAAAGCCACCCACTTTTCCTCTGAGAACATCTTTGGCCCTCTCTCCCCCAACTGTGGGGCTGTAGTTCCTTTTCTTTCCTTTAGAACACGTGCCATCCAGGCTTCACTTACCCAGGCCAGCACTTTGGGGAGGCAGCTTGGTTTNGGGCAGTAGTGTTCCTGTCAAGGGTGCTCAGGCTTTACCAAACCTACTTCGGGGCATTTGTATTTAAAATGCTCGTTACAGTCAAACATTGCATAAATGCCCCTCTGAACAGACAAATGCTCTCAGCTGTCCAAGACATCCTCTTCCTCTACCCGTGACAAAATCTAATAAAGTAAATAAGAAAAACTCTGAAAGTGGAGATGAACATAGTAGAACACACTTGTAGTTCCAACAACTTTGGAGGCTCAAGTAGGAGGATCACATGAGCCCAGGAGTTCAGGATCAGCTGCGCACAACAGCAAGACCCACCTCAAAAATAAACAGGGCCAGCTGACTCAGCAACTAAGTGCACTTGCCACCAGGACTGAGGACCTGAGTTTGGGCCTCAGGTGGAACTCCCCTCCTAGTCTCAGCAGTGATCAACCCTCTCCCCAGGAAGAGGCCCTGGGTGCATCTCTGAGCAGAACCAGTTTTATCCAGACCCAAATGTAAATAAGATTCCTCTCTAGAACAGAACAGAACCCCCACCCCTCCACACCTCGTCCTCTCAAGACTGGGAACATGAACTGCAGAGGCGACCAGATCATNCACTCTGTGTCAGTGATGGCCGTGTCTAGGCTGAAACGAAGAGGCCTGACTGGAGTGGAGCTGCTCTGTCCCCAGTTCATCCTTGACTAGGACCCTCTCCACTCCCCTGCAGTCTCTTTGGTATCATCAGGAAGTTACTAAAAGAGATCAGAGTCGCTGTGGGAATGAGGTTCTCCTCCACCCAGCGTCTCCTGACAGCACAGAAATGGGCTNTGGGCAGCTATGTATTCTCAACTACAGTGCATGTTGGANTCCAGGCTGGCTACCCAGACCACCCAGACAGCTTATCCACAACCAGCCTGGGTGGGCCCAGCGGGCTCAAGGACACGGCTGTAGTCCTCAGAAAAAAGCACAATGCACAGCCCTAAAGAAGTAGGCAGAGAAGGAGTGTGGGTTGGCTCTGAAAAGAGGTACTAACAACAACACAAATGGGCCAAGAGGGCANAGAGACAGGAAATGAGTATTTCCTGCTAGTAAGACAGAGGTACAGGAAGGACCCCCAGACAGAAAAGGGAGGGCAGAGCAAGCTGACCATGGACAGGATGCAATTTTTTCATGAGGACGCTGGGCAGGTCAGAGCTGTAGAAATTGTGAGCCCAATGGGTGCAGCAGGGACTTTCACTGGAGAGGTATTCTCCCAAGAGGAGCTCCAGAGTGAGACAGAAACCCCAATTCTCGGCCCCTAACCTTGCTGATTGTTGGTGAGGCTTGACACAGCTTTAAACAGCTCTTGTCCAATGTGACTATATATCAGGTAGCAGAATGGTGCCTGGGGTCAATGGGGAGTCACATGAAGATTGCGGTAGCCAACAGGTCAGAGGAATGAACAACAGTGAGACACATCAGCAGACAGCAGGGACACAATGTACAGGCATAAGGGAATCTAGCCCTTGAAGTTGCTGGCTAAAACCATGAGAGCTGAAGATGTAGAACAGATCCCTATGGGTAGGACTCTCAAAAGTGCCACACTCAGCCAGTTCATGTTTTCAGGTGTGCAAAACCTAGGAAAATATCCTCCGACCCCCCACAACAGAGAAGACACCTGCAAATGAGTTTTCCCTTAACAACACTGTGACAGGCCTGTCTCTTATACACATCTAGATGTTCATGTTTTCAGGTGTGCAAAACCTAGGAAAATATCCTCCGACCCCCCACAACAGAGAAGACACCTGCAAATGAGTTTTCCCTTAACAACANTGTGACAGGCATCACATCACAGGGCCACGACCCTGTGGGACTGCCCCACTAAACTTTTACCAAGTTGTCACTCTAGCCCTGACTAATGGCCACACTTCCCTTGTGGAAGCTAAAGCTGTTCAGGGCGTTTGCACAGCAGCAGATCTTCATCCTAGGACACCTGCTACCTGTTGTAGGAAGCCACGGAGGATGGAACATACAAAAACCAGCAGAGGAAAACCCAAGGCCCAGGAGTCATACATCTAACCCAGATGAGAGGCACCCCGAATGGTGGAGCCTTCAGGGAACACTAGCACAAAGCAACAGTTGGACCACAGACTGCCAAGCAATCATGAGTGCTGTGGAAAACACCTCTCCCAGAAGGCAACTGCAGCCATGCTGGTGCAACCTGGATCCTTTCCTGTAGTCACAGGCTGACCTTATACATTAGGATGGAGGACACCTCTGATGTTTAGGACAGAAGCAGTATCTCAAGTAGCTACAAGAGGAGGAAGAGGAAGGGACAAGGGGACAAGAGGGAGTGACACTTTATCATCCTTTAGTTTCCAAATAATGAACTTCAAGAAATAAAGCATCAACAAAANGGCTAGAGCCTTGGAAGTTGAGAACTGACAATTCCTCTAGGATCCAGCCTGAATGAGGCTGCTGGTTGGCCCCTTAGAAATCTCCCTCCAACTTGTACTCTGATCCCAATACCTGTTAATCACCCCAGGAAGTTATAATGAGGGAGGTGTGGGGGGGGGGAGTAAAGAGACAGAAAGGAAATGGGTCCTTACAAGCTGACACCTAGCATTTCCAGGAAGTGAAGGGGCTGTGAAGTTTCATTTAGGGTTCAGAAGAAGACAGAAGCCAAAGTTAGGTATGTGCTTCCTAGTGTGCCCCAACTCAGAACTCCCTATTGGAGAGGAAAAATACCACCTCCCACACGCCATGGCCCCTTCAATGACTCTCCCTCAAAAAGAGAGAGGAGGCTCTGTCCATGTGTTGGATGGGGGTAAGATGCTGGGAGCCAACACCTGGGTTCCACTGTGGTTCTCAACAGAAAGGTTGCCTTTCCAATGCACCTTCCACAGCCCTGTCACATCAGGCCAAGCCCAGCTAGCAACCAAGTCACTCAATCAGCACCTTTCCAAATTACCACAGCACAAAACCAGGGACTGTGGTAACATTCACATCTGTCCAGGTTCACTGTCGCCTCATGTGACTGCATTATGGCTTGTTAAGACTGATTCAAGTAGTTCTAGATACCCCTATTGTAATACTCTACAGGAGACACAATGGGACAGTACTTGCTGGTACTATTATTCACCCACTTCTGGTGAACTCACAGGCACACAGGAAATGTTGAGGTCTGTAAAAATTAGGGAGGCATATTTTATAAATCAGGCACATGGAACTCCTAAGAAAACAGGCATTAAGTATCATAAAGCTACTGTAAATGCTTCCTACACACACATTAAAAACAGTGTCTAGACCAGAGGACTACTTGCACTCTGTAAACAAGTATGGCTTCTCAAGGGTTTTCTAAGAATTCTTCACTCCTTCACTTCACTTCACTCTTGCTGACAGGTTCTCAAAGGCCAAGCCAGGAGGACCCACTTCAGATGGAATTGCTATTCCCGGTGGAAAACTCGAACATGCACACAAAATAAGCTACACTGCAGCATGG
The DNA here is from genome assembly GCA_001675575.1 of Neotoma lepida. Lineage (NCBI taxonomy): Eukaryota > Metazoa > Chordata > Mammalia > Rodentia > Cricetidae > Neotoma > Neotoma lepida. The sequence goes on along the minus strand of LZPO01017291.1, from coordinate 440,568 downwards.
AGCTTCACAACCTCACAGACAGGGCTGTGAGAAGCTGGAGAATGAGTCTTGGAGAAGCCTGTGCCAGGCATGGTTGTGCTTAAAAGAGAGGGGGGGCTGCTGTCCACCTGGAATTTGAAGCCAGTGAGGCAGGGATGTGGGGACATTGGCAAGGACACAGCTGCTCTCAAGGTGGAAAGATAGCCTGTCATGGCCTGGAAAGCATCACTTGCTATAAAGTAGAACTAGCTTCCCCGGGTGGGACCTGTGCCAAACAAAAAAGCAGTGTAGATAGCGTTTAGTGAAGAGGGCAAACAATCATGAAATTGAAAATAGAACCACACAAAAAGGGACTGGTTAAAAATANGAACAAAGCTTAAAAACCTCTCTCAAATCAGAGGCCACTCTGATTCTGGCAGGCCNTATCCTTCAACTCAAAAGTAAGCCATGCATTTTTGCATCTGTGTGGGGCACTACTTCCCAGGTAAAGATAGAATCCNGTCCCCATTCTTGAGAATCCCTGGTAGAAACATCAACGTAAACCTAACTGTAGAGTGAAGCCATCTGAGCTGGNGATAAAAATAAAACAGGTGTCTTCTACACAGAATGAATGGTAACGCAGTGTTCCAGGCACTGAGAAATGAGGGCAGAAGGGACAGAGATGCACAAAAGCACCTCTTATACCAGAGGACTGNGGACCAGACGCACCCAAACCTTGACACCACATGTCACCTCCCCACCTCTGCTGTCATCTGCACGGCTTCACTGCTTTTGCTGGCATGTCTCTTTAAATCAGATCCATTTACGGCTGTTTTGGAACCAGGATCTTGCTGCCGCCCAAGCTGGTTTCCAGTTCCTGGCCTTGAGTAATCCTCCCATTTCAGCCTCTTGACGCACTAGGAATCCACACATCTCCACCTCATGTCCACAGAGCAAGCGCGCTCTCACCTCCTGAGCCATCTCTCCAGCCCTCGACTCATTTTTACAGTTTACTTGACTCTTATCCAGAATGACAATATCCATTTGTGCAACTGATGTGTCCCTTATATTTGTTTTATATAACAAAGAAATAATTGTACATTACTAAAGTAAAAAGTGTCTTCCATGAGCCAAGGGCCAAGTCCTCCATGTCACAGTCAGAGGAGCCTGGCCAGGACCTTTAAGGCCTATAGCATTAGAGGTAAGATCTCCAATAACTCAAAACAGTAAAGGCGATCATCTGGAAGAACACTTTAAAGTAGCAAGTGACAGTNGGTTACAGGGTATTCTCCCAGACTCTGCAAGGCCAACCCTTGATACCACACAGCTCTGGAGGTCCCTGGGTTCCATGTGACCCTCTGCTGGGATGTGCTCATCCATTCAACTTTCATTTCCAGTTTTAAAAACAGACAGCAATGGTATTTCAGTAATTTCTTATGCAACCTCTTAAAAGTTTAAATTTATACTTCACCAGACATGAAAGTCTAAACTAGGTCAGTAAGCAGCACGGCCTCCTGGGGGGTGCTCAGGGCAGGCAGGGGAAGTGGGCAGGGGAATGGCTTCCCAGGGGATGCTCAGGGCAGGCAGGGGAGGGGCCTCCTGGGGATGCTGCCCTGGCAGGGGATGGAGCAGTGGCCAGAGCAACTTTATCCCTACCTCCGTGCACGAAGCCATGAAGGGTGCAGTCCGAGGGCCCCACCAGGTGAATCAAGCTGGACTGGCTGTAGCTCACTGTGTTCGGCTCTAGAAAAGCACAGGAGAGAGATTAGTTATTACACAGATGGGTCTCCACAGCCCAACAGTGGCAAGGCTACCAATGCTCAGCATTCTGTGTCACCAGAAGTGTCTACCTGCAGTCACTTAGGCAGGTTTCTCTGAGATGATGGAGGTCTCAGGCAGTACTAAGGAGCCTCTATCAGCGAGTCACAGTGCACTCTGGCTATAGTGGTGCCCACTAGACCCTGCCTGTGGCAGTCATTACATCCCTTGGCTAGATGGTTCCAGACTTATCTCTGATCCTCCACAGGATGACATCATCCAGCTAACTTTCCATTCCAATAACACAAAAAGCAAGGACAGAGTTTCTGTACTTNCTGAATTGGCCGGCAGGTCTCAGCCTTGACAGGTATCTGGGCTGGCTTCCCTCTGGGCACCCTTCCCCCATGCACGCCTCAGTCAGTGCAAACTTTCCAAGAACAGGAGACTGCAGCACAGCTCCAGTCACAGCGCTGCTGCCAACTGTCTGGGAAAGGCTTCACTTAAAACAGGACACAAATCCTGTCCCTGGGGGCAGATGCCATTCCTCCAGCCTCCCTCTCCTCAGCAGGAAGAGTCAGAGCCACAGGTGTGCTCCAGCCCAGTTTGNACACACATCCTGCCAAAAGCCTTGGGTCCTGGAGAAGCCCTCATTCATGCCATGTTGGGATCAGTGAGAGGCACCCATCCCTGCCCTGGCTGTTGAAGGAATTGTTGGGCCAAACAACAGGCACATGTCAGGTCCCAGAGGTATTGTCTTCATCTGGCCTTAAACAATATTTCTCAGCAGCAAAACAGTTGGTGGCATGAAGGGTGGTCCTAATCCAGAGACCTAGGTTTTCTAAGTGTCAGCTGTCACCTGAGACTTAGACAGCCCTTCCTGTTACCAGATGAATGAGTCCAGCCACAATTCCTATGTCCATCCAACATGACACTATAGAGAGCTGGATCTTTAAAGAGGTAATTAAGTTAGAATAGTTATTAAGATGCAACCAATCAGACACTGCCAACATCCTTGTAAGAGACTATGAGAGGGGAGCTCATTNGAAGAGACANGGAGACCAACATCCATATGCTAGGACACCACTGCTAACAGTGACTGTGGACTTCAGTCTCCAGATGAGAGACATACGTCTCTGCTGTTTACCCATTAGGTGGGCCCTGTGTAGCTTGAGCAAGCACATGCCACCTGGGCTTCACAGTAAAGCCAGGTGCCTGTTGCCTGAGACAGACAGCTTAGACTTCGCAGGCTCTGATTTCAGACTCACATAAGGAGCACAGGTCCTTGGGACCACTGCAGGTGGGAGCCCTAAGACAGCCACAAGCAAGACAAGATCTGCTCTGGCTCTGGAAGGCAATCTTAGTTTTGGCCTGGTGTCTGATCACATGACTCTCAAGATACCTTCATCACTGGCCACTGTGTGGGACTGTCAGGGTCCTTAACTCCTGCATTTGCCACCAACAAAGGCAAGGAACCCCTGGATGGCCCCCAATGGCCAGTAGACTTAGTCAGCTGAGGTGACCTGTGACCTTGACCAACTGCAGGAGAATCTTATCTATCTCATGCCACTTCAGTGTCACCTCCCAGGACCTAGGAGCACCCAGATGGCTCTGGGCTTCAGGGCAGCTTCTTTACACCTTGAAAGGCNACATGGGTCACTAACCTGAGCTCAGCAAAGAACAGGACCCTGACTCTCCAGGGCTCCTCTGACCTCCCTAGCTCTAGCTCTGCTGGGCTCTGCTCTGAGTTTCCTGGGGAATGGGAAGTGAGCAGTGAAGCCCACACACTGGACAGCCCTCTGTTGAGTGAGATGAGCATTCACACTGACTGTCTGCCCTGAGGACCCTGCCTAGGGCGCTGGGTGGAAAGCAAATCCCAACAGTCCTGAATGCTGAGCATCTCCGAGAGGGAGGCAGGCCAAGGCTCCAAATGCTTCACTCTGTGACCTTTGCTTGCTTTGTTCCCCTCATCATGACATGAATGTGTGTGTTCTGGAACACGACTGGACACCACAACCTCCAATCTGGCCCATCTCAGACCTGCTCTACCAGCTGAATGTGGTGAACATCAAAGGAATATTTTTTTTTAAGATTTATTTATTGTGTATACAGTGTTCTGCCTGCATGTATGCCTGCAAGCCAGAAGAGGGCGCCAGGTCTCATTACAGATGGTTGTGAGCCACCATGTGGTTGCTGGGAATTGAACCCTGGTCCTCTGGAGGTACAGTCAGTGCTCTTAACCACACTGAGCCATCTCTCCAGCCCCAAAGGAATATTTTTTTAAAAGTCAAACCTAATGCTGGGGTATAGCCTGGTAGCAGCATACTTGCTCAGTATGCACAAAGCTCAGATTTGATTCTCTAATACACACAAACTGAACATGGTTGAAGGAGGAAACTGACTCCAACAAGTTGTACTCTGACTTTTATAGGCTCAAGATGGCATGCCTGTGCCTTTCCATAGGTACTTAAGTATACACACAGACACAGACACACACAAATTATTTTATAAAAATCTTTCTCATAATGATTGTTTTATTTTATTTTATGCCTATGTCTCACTGTACACCCTGGCCAGGCTGAAATTCACTATGTGGGCCCACCACACCCAGCTTGTTTTTATTCCTTTTGAGAGCAGGTCTTATGTGTCTGTATGTATGTTTTACCTCTGTTTAAGCCATTTTGGGTATTGTCACAATCTTGAGGTCATTGTTCTTACGGTACATCTGCTTACAGACTGTTTATCTTGTTATGTGAAGCCTTAGTCCTTAAGTTATTTTAGTAGTGAAGACTTACTGAGTTAACAGTCACTCATGCTTGTCATGTCTGTAGNTATGTTAGTTAGATTCTCCAGACTTANAAAAACATATGTCAGGTGGATAGATAGTCTTCAAACACTTCANAGACCTAGAGAATATGGCATTTAAATGTTTTGGTAACTTAGAATTCTGTTGATGTGAGACACAATTGCTCCTGGCCTATCGGGCCTATCGACTGGCCTGTCGACCGCTGACAGTAAAAGTGACTATTGAACTCTGCCAAGACAGGATAAGATAGTCTTTCAAAACACCTGCTTTTGAAAATGGTCTGACAGATAAGCTAGGCCTGTCGTCAATTTGAATGCATCAACGATACTGAGAAATTTTAGGTGACTGTCCTGGAATCAAGAGGTCCGTGCTGGCCCGATCTCCAGTCTTAACGACTCCCCAGTCTTAACAGCTCCCGTCTCAGCCCCGCCCCCGGGGGAAGGTCCTAGGTAGGCGTGGCAGTTACCAGAAGCCTCAGTAAGGGTTGTGCTTCCAGGTCATAGCTGGAACTGCTGCCCACTACATGTATCCCAGACTGGTCTCCAACTCAGTCTGTATCTGTGATGTTGGGCTTTTCTTGTATAACAGGTGGGAACCACCATGTCCAACTTATGTGGTGCTGGGGATCGAACCCAGAACCTCAACTATGCTAAACAAGCTCTCTACCACCCAAGCCACTGCCTTGTTCCCTTCTTTCTCACATTGAAAATCGACTGTTCACACAGCAGTGGGAGGCGACTATAGCGCCCAGGTCAGAGAGACACCCACTGTTGTGCCGTCCTGTGTGACAACACTGGTTAGGCGTGTGCTCAGCCTTCTNAGAANCAGGAGCTTTCAATGGGCAGGAGCGCCAGTGCCTCTTTGGTTTCCTCCTCCATTTGGCCATTAACTAACTNCCCAGGGCTCAGTGGGATCAGCTGGTGTTTATTTTCCTTCTACTGCTTCACAGCTCCTGGGGTGAGCACTTCCTTCCCTGGGCAGTGAGTCTAACACAGCCACTCTTGTGTCCCCCCACATTCTACATTTTAAGTGATACAGGGAACATGTGAAAGGGGGTCTGCTGTGAGCAAATACATCCACAGAAATGGGAGTGCCTTGAATACAGACACCAGTGAAGTGCTGCCCAAAGAGCCTTTTTTTTTTTTGCAGAGTCCAAGGGGATACTACCATCTTGTCAGCATGAAAGGCAGGGCACACATGTCTAAATTGCATGGCTCCTGAGTTATGGTGCCGAGGTAAATGGCTGAATAGAGCCAGGGTCATGGAGACTTTTGCTCTCGTTGCTCTTGGGCAGGCAGACCAGGAAAGAAACAAGCTCCAGAAAGAAGCGGCCAGTTTGTAAACAGAACCAAGAGTGAGCTGAGTTCAGAGACTTGAGTCATCAAAGACCAGATATACCTCCTGCCTCCAGACCTCCAGGGGCTGAGGGGAACTTGAGAGCAAAAGCCTGTCAGGGCTCAGCTTGGAATCAAGGACCCTGAGATAGTGTGGCTTTCTCATCTACATGTGTCCATCGAGGAACAGCGGAGTGGGGTGAGGAAGAATAAATGCACAGGCATTTTACGCCTGGGAAGAACTTTGGGTGTGGTCACTGTCCTAGGAACTGGCTAGAAGTGACCAGATCCACAGGGGAACTGAAGAAGCTCTGACTGGTCCAGTCTTACAGTTACTTCTGAGCCTCACATGCAGACAAGCAGGTGGGTGGTGANCCCCATTTCCCTGTGTCCACTGTGAAGGGTGCCAGTGTCAATAATGAACAAGGAAGAAGTTTCCAGATAGCAGCGGCATCTTTGAATACCCAAGAGAAGAAACAGAATCCAATTAAGGGCTATCCCCACAGCCCTGGCCTGACACACTGAAGGGTTTATCACTGTATGGCTCAGTCAGCATCAGGTGCCTGTTGTTTTGCTGTTCCCAGGCTCCTGCTCCCTCATCAACCACAATCAACCCATCTTCCCAGTGCATCNGATATAGGACCATGAGGTGTTGCATGCAAACACCATGGAGAGGACTAGAGACCAGCACCTGAACAGGATCTCATGACTGCCTTGAGATAAGGTTTCTCCATGTGCAAAGACACTGAGATGGAGATGTTGGGAGCAGAAGACAGGACAAGCACAGCCAACTGACTGTCAAGTCTGTTCTCTCCCTGTCCCGCATACACAGCAGACCATGCCTGCCTGGCCTCATTGCGGGGCAAGGGGATGGCCACACTACTCATGAGTCTTAGAAGAGCTGTGGGCTGCTTCTAGACCTGACCTATCCAACATCTGGAATGTGAGCCCCCTGCAATGACCCTTCCCAGAGGGTCTTCAAAGCCACTTGTTAGTGATGGTGAATGGTAACAGTTAAATTAGCAGGCCACAGTAGGCCTTCTGTATCTATGGAGTCAACCAACTTCCAATCAAATATACTTGCAACAGCTGGGCAGTGGTGGCACACACCTTTAATCCCAGCCCTCAGGAGGCAGAGGCAGGCGGATCTCTGTGAGTTTGAGGCCAGCCTGGGCTACAGAGTGAGTTTCAGGATAGCCAACTCTGTTTCAAAAAACCAAAAAACACTTGCAGCACAAGCAGCCATGCACACCTGTGATCCCAGCACTCAGGCGGCTGAGGCAGAAGAATGCTGAGTCCAAGGACTGCCTGAGCTACATAGTGAGACCCTGTCTGAAAATAATGGGGAGGAGGGGAGTATGTCTGTATGAACATATATAGAGGGGTTTTTTGTCATTATTTCTTAAATAATATAGGTTAATTACTATTATTTAATAGCATTTACATTATGTTAGCTATTATAAGTAATTAAAAGAAGAATTAATATACACAGGAGGCTTGTGTGTGTAGGCTCCATGTGTTAAATACAGTGTATGAGGTTATACGCAAGCCCCACTCCATTTTATACATGAGATTTTATGCATCCTTGGATTCTGGGATTTCAGAATCCAAGGGAAGACATCACACACACACACACACACACACACACACACACACACACACACACAGAGTATTAAATTGTATATGATAAATATATTCAATTTTATCAAACAGATGACGAAGCTACAGGAACAAAGGGGCCTGAGTCCCCCAGTCTCCATCATTTAGAAGAGAACTAACCTCAGGGGAACCCAGTTTCAAGTCTGCCTAAGCAAGAACTGTACCACTATTCATGCACTAACATGCTGGGGTTTACCTGCTGCAGCAGTTACTATGACCCTGACCTTTAAACCTGAAGTTTCCAAACCATGTGGGGACCCCTAGTGAAGCTCCCAGGGAAGCAAGTGGCAAGGCAAGCAATTGGCAAGGCTTCATAGGTTCTAGACACCCTAACCTCAGAGTCCACCCACCTGCCGGGAGTCCTTCCCTGCTCCATGTACATCAGCGGGCGCTATAAGCCTGCAGCTCAATGGTTGCCTTATCTGTTTCCACCAAGGAAAGTGAGGATTAGATGCTCAGAGAACTGGGATAGAAAACCAAACCAGCTCCAGAACTTTCCCTCCTGTCTTCACATACCAAATTCCCCCAAGACTAGTGTTGAGGGAACCAGGATCATGGCCAAGCTGGATGGTCATGGACATCAGAGAGGCACTTCAGATGCAGGACTGGGTCTAAAAGCCAGGCTGACGTGCCTTTGCTCTCCAGGGGGTGGCTCTAGGCAGACCTGCCTGGGCACCGCTGACCCTGGAAGGCAGATNTCAATCCAGGACCAGGAGCCTGGTACCCTGCCAAGGCTCCCCGCTGCTCTGCCTGAGGTAGCCTGGAAGTGAACACTATTTCAAGGACAAGTGAAGTCAGCTATGCTGATTGCATCATAAACCCAACAGACCTGGAAACAGGGTCTTGTGGTCTGAGTCTCCACAGTGTTAAAGCTAGGCAGCTGATGGTCATGAACCTGGCAGCTCAAAAGTAACTTGTCTCTTGTGGGACAGAGAAAACAACACAGAAAGCTGGCTTCTAAAGAATTACCAGGCTCCCTAAGGTCACCTACTTGAAAGACAGGTGGCCCAAAGATCGCTAGGCAACACTGTCTGAGCCCAGGTTCTAGCTGCACAAGTGGTTAGGGGTGATGTCAAAAGGTGAATGTAGTAGGGGAANGGAAGCATGAATGCTACACTGTAGAGCTCTGTCCTCCAAGAATGACACGCTCACTGCCATCCTGAAGTAAAGGCAGCTCCGATTACCCACATTAGTAGACCCTTGCCCACAAAGTTCCCTAGTGAAGGGAGAGGGAATTCACAAGACTTTTCAAGAGGTGGTGTGTGGCCCCTTCCTGCCAGGGTATACAATTGCTGGGAGAGAGGGGAATAGCTGTTAATACTCCTGTAAACCACCAATCCATCGCCTAGATTCCTGGAAGCAACTTCAGTCAAACTAAACGGCTTACTAAGCAATACTGGGGTAAAATTCTCTCCTTCTTCCATTGTTGGTACTCTATCTGGAGTGAGATGCATGTTCCTATCTCCCCAGAAAAGATGACACACAGCTACATTTTGGAAAGACAGAAACCTTGTCCACACTGCTCCTTGTGGATACAGCATCCCATCAGTCCACTCACCCAGGCAAGGACAGGCACAGGGGACCCAAGAGAACAAGGATGGTTCTGCCAGGAAATGAAGTCAGAAACGCAGTTATTGGAGACTGTGAAGAGGGCTTGATGGCAGAACACTTGCCTAGTTTGTATGAGGCTCTGGATTCAATTCTCACTACCGAAGGGGAAAAAAAGAGTAACAATCGGGCATGTGACTCCTCTTACACACTTTTCAGAGCTGCATCTCAAATCCAATCAGCTGAGAGAGATGTATTTTACAAGACACAGAAAAACAGAATGTAAAACTCCACCAGAAAGCCCCGAGTTCACATGCCAACTTCAGTCACTATCAGCCAACAATGGACTGTGACAATAACTAAGTATTGGGTTCAGTCAGGGGACAACATGGACAGCAATCTCAGAGGTAGAGGAAGTTAAACTGATTGACAGCCCAGAGTTAATTTCAGATTCCTAGATGGTCAGACAATGTCTAACACCCAAGAACTGAGGTCCTTTTGGTTTTATGAGATGGGGACTTGCTATGTAGCTCAGGCTAGAGCTGAAATCACTGCAATTCTGCCTCAGCCCTCCAAACACTGGGATTACAGGCATGTACCACCATGCCCAGTTCAGTGCCCCCCCCACCTTTCTCTTCTGTTAAAAGCAGATGCAGGGGGAAAACAGTCCAACAAACAGTAAAGGTTTTATAGCCTGTATAGCCTCAGATGATGAGAGTTCAGTTTGGGTAAGAAAAGGAGAATGAATGACAAACTGCTAGACATTCAGGTAGACACTGGCTGAGACACCCTGTGCACAGCAGTGGCACTTCACAGACAGTGCCACAGAGTGTGCTCAGGCCACATGGACTGAGAGAGCCAAGTAAGAGACAAACTTCCACCCCCCAGGAGCCTGAAGCACTGGAGGCCAGAAAGCCCTCTGCTCAGGGACATCATGGAACCCAGCACAGAATCCTGAGTATTACAATGAGTCCAGGCCATTTCCAGCAAGATGAAGAAGCTCCTAGGACATTCTAGAAAGAAAGTATTCTCTGAGTACTATTAAACTGTGGCGACTGTATGTGCAGGGGTGCAAGGAGTCACAAGCATCACCAAGAAAACCTCCCTCTAAAGGTGGGCCCACACATAATCCCTGAAGGGTCAGACACATGCCAAGACTCCTGCCCTGACTGTCATTGAGGAACCTGGGGAGGCCCTATTTAGTTTTTGGACAGATACTGCATGAAAACACATACCAGCCAGGTAGGGGACAGTGGAAGGGAAGGAACAATCCTACAAGGAGAGCTAAAGTTTGTCACTTGCATGGTGAGGATNAGAGAGTTACTCTGAGGCAAATGTCTACCTATGGGAGCCTGTGAAGAAATGGCACTTAAACCTGTGATCATCTCCTGACCCTAGACCTTTTTTGCTAATGATATGGACATCTGCTCAAAAGCAAGCTCCTGAGCAAACTCACGAGTGTCAACAAAACAAATGCTCTTTACAGGAGCCAGGGGCCCTCTGCTGAGCCCAGAAGGAGCTAGCATAGGACCCACCCAGACCTTAGGAGCTACAAATGCCACCTCTGCCTGCTCAGGGCAGGACAATGGACAAAGCCTGGCTCCAGGAGGGAACTCAACACCCCAGAGCCCAGAGGATAGTGAAAGCATACTGGTGAGGACCCCTCAAGGAATGGCATCTACCCCAGGATCAGGCTCCCCCTACCCTTCCCCAGCCTGCTCTCACCTGGGTTCAGGACAGGCTGGACAATGTCCCCATTCCTCCACTTGGTCTCCATGCGCTCCAGCTTCTGGGCTTCATAGCGCTTCCGACCCTCTTCCTCCAGCTCCTGCCGTGAATACTGTGGAAAGGAAGCCAGATAGAGGGTCAGGGCGGTTGGAACACAGCCTTCCTCCATACCCTTGGGGCTCCAGGCCTCCCTTCAAGCATTTTGTAACCAGAACTGCCTCCTTTCTTCTGATGACATGACCACTACATAACAAGAATACAGGACAGATCAAAGTTTCATGNTGTGCTCTTCACCAGAGACAACCTGGTAGACGTCAAGGCTAGATCTCTGTATACCTGTGGATATATAAAAAGTCCCATCACTGGCCGGGCGGTGGTGGTGCACGCCTTTAATCCCAGCACTCGGGAGACAAAGGCAGGCGGATCTCTGTGAGTTCAAGACCAGCCTGGTCTACAGACTGAGCTCCAGGACAGGCTCCAAAGCTACACAGAGAAACCCTGTCTCGGAAAAAAAAAGTACTATCACTGGACATGAGAGCTGAAACAACACTGCTTCATTATTTCATTGCAACACAGTCTATGTGACTGATAGTCATTTAGCAATGTCCTTCTCTGCTATTAAAATGACACCATTCTGATGACTCTTGGCTACACATCCTATCACCTGGCATCGGACTCTGTCCTGAANATTAAACTGCAGAATCCCAAGATCACATCTTTGCTAACCACCAGCCAATCAGCAGGGAGGACCTTTGCACAGCCCAGAAGCCAAGGCTGAAACAGCCCCCAAGGCACTCATGATGGATCATAGGCNTTTTGGTCTAGGAAGTGTGAACATAAAATCTACTATAATGCACGCCTTTAATCCCAGCATTCGGGAGGCAGAGGCAGGCGGATCTCTGAATTAGAGACCAGCCTGGTTCTCAGAGTGAGTTCCAAGACAGCCAGGGCTAAACAGAGAAACTGTCCCAAAATAAATAAACAAACATACAAATAAATAAATTTTAAAAAATCTATTATACAAACTGAGACCTNTCAATCCTGGGCATGATGGGGATATGGGCTTTTTACTGCAACATCAATGGGTCATTCAACACTTCACTTCCTAGCCCATAAAGGGGACACGCCACACTGCCTCACTTCCTCCCTGGGATCCTAGGAGTCTTGGGTGCTGGCCTTAGGTATGTACCAAGTCTACTGTCTACCTGCCCTCAGAAGCTCCCCTGTCCTGAGCCACCAGAGGCAGACCATTCTCCCCTCAAGCCAGCCCTCCATGCTGACCACTGCCTAACATTCTCCNGAAATCAGCCTCACTTTCTGCTTCCTCACTCAGCCTGCATTTCTGGCCAAGCTCTCTGGCTCCTCTCTACCTGTCAAAGCCTCTCTGACCATAAATTCACGTCGAATGGCAGCTTTAGACCTCCTTTCTAAAGACAAGCTCTTGCTCCAGGCTTGGCTGAGCAGCTGAGCAGGATTAACTACTCATCCCCTTCAACTGGAGTATGCTTCTTCAAAGTAAGCCAAGGAGGGAGCAGAGAGGTTTGCTCAAAGAAAAAAGCCAAGCCCCACTGCAAGGAGCATTTGACACTGCAGGAAGTACACTCAACCTTTCCCTCCACGATCTGACTAGTTAGTTCCTCATGCTCATGTCCAGCATTCAATGGTGAGAGCAGCATCTGCCTGTGTTTGGCCCATCACACAGAACTGATGGTCTGACTCCAACATCCTCAAGAAATGTCTTCCAGAGACTTTAGAGAGGATGTTGCTGTAGCTCAGTGCACAAGGTGCTGGGTTCCTTCCACAACACCACAAAAACAACAACAAAGCCAAGCACTGGCTGGAGAGATGGCTCAGTGGTTAGGAGCACNGGCTCCTCTTGCAGAGGACCCATATGCATCTGTAACTCCAGTCCCAGGTGATCCTACACCCTCTTCTGGCCTACACAGGGCACTGCTCATATGTGGTGCACAGACATACATTCAGGCAAACATTCATATACAAAAAAATAAAAATAAAATCTCAAAAAACAAAGTTTTGAGCCAAGCACAGAGGTATCACAACTGTAATCTCAGCTCATAAGATACTGAGACAGGAGGATTGTTCCATGTTCAAAGCCAGCCAGGGCTACAGAACACATCTTACCTTAAAAAACAAAAACAAGAAGGCAGAGAATGGCTCGGCAGGTAAAGGCACTTGCTGCCAGGCCTGACAACCTGAGTCTGGTCCCTAGACCCACATGGTATAAAGAGAGGGCTGACTCCTGCGGCTTGTCCTNNGACCCCCACAATCATGCTATGGCTTGCATGCTCATGCCTACATACATACAAAATAACACACATAGTTTAAAAAGTAAAATAAACAATAATAAAGAGGAAAAAATTGCTGCTAAACAAGACACACACACACACACACACACACACACACACACACCCGCCGCACACACAACTGCATCTCAAACCCTCATGTGCCCGCAGGCTTGTCTGAGCTATGCAGGGATGCATGGAGCTTGAGGGCCTAGTCCTGGACCCAAGCCTCACAAACAGGCCCAACCCCCTCACATGCTGACAAACTTCTGGCACATCTACCGTAAGGCTTGCCCTTCACCCCAAGGGCCTATCAGACCCAGCTGGTTCAAAGCAGCAGACAGCTCAGTTCCAATCCTCAGACCTATGGGCCTCCTAAAGGAAGCACACCGAAACACTCCAGAAAAGCTGGTATGTTCAATCCCAGGGGCCTCCCGGCACAACCTGCTGACTTCTTTTAACAACCANAGGGAAAGCTGCACTCTGCCAGGCTGAGGAAGAAGGTGGAACAAGAGGACAAGTCACACCCTAAAGTGACACAGTGGGGAGCTACATCTGGTAACTAACCTGCNTGTCTGTGTCTGTGTGTGTGTGTTGTGTGTGTATGTGTGTATTGCACACAGCTACAGACAGCCATACACTTTCTTGAATGAATGTTACTATCTGTGAAAGGTTGGTAGGTGGATGCTCACGGCATCTGAAGCCTGAGTTCAAGCTCCAAGTACACACACCTCCTAGAACAGGGAAGGAAGCCATGATTTCAGGGTCAGGACAGGTCTCTGCTGGGCCCTGCCAGTGCACACAAGGGCCTGCATTTCCAGGGAATTGACAGGTCCCATGTTGCACACTTGGCATCTGTGGGAAGAATCCAGATCACCCCAGCAGCTGCTGCAGCTGGGGCTGGTGTGCTTCCTTCCTCAGCCCTCTTGGCCTCAGCCTGGTGGCCCAGTTTCAACACACTCCTCTATGAAGCCCAACTAGTACTTATGTGTCATCAACCCCAACACACAAAGCAAACAAAAAGGCTGCAGGACTCCTTCNGCACATGGCAGGCACTCGTGACTGCGTAAGAGCATGCAGAGGGCCGGTCCCTGTGGCGAGGACTTCCTGGATCACTCATGCAACTGGCTGGAGCCGCTCAGGCCCTGATGTGTGAAAAAGCAGTCATGTGCTCGGTTAGGAATCTCTGGAGGCTGCAGCACAGAGTGCCACAGCCACACAGGACAGCTAGAGAGACAAGAGCATTGACAACTCCTGTGGGACCTGGCTGAGNTGCCACCTTTGATTCCAAGGACAAGGTGAGGTGCACATGCACTCTTGTGGCTGTTACCATGCACGTAATTGTCTGAGCCCCAGACAGCAGCCAAACTAAGAAGCTAGCAGAGAAGCACAGCCCAGGAGGGGTGGGAGGGAGAAAGACAAAGGAGAGTTGGGTGCTGGCCGAGGAGCACCCCCAGGGTTGAACAGGATTCATAAAAGAGAACCTTGGAACCTCAGAATGGGGACATTTCTGGAAATGGATTTTGCAAATGCAGTTGGAGTGGGGTAGCCCTAAGTTCTAAACCTTTGTATAGTCTCTAAGACACAACCAAAGGGAAGGTGAGTAAGACAGGCACAGAGACTAGGTGATGCCACCCTAGGCCTGCACCACGAGAAACTAAAAGAGGGCATGGAAACTTCCTCTTGAGCTCCACAGGGCATGTGACCCTGGCCACACATGAATTTGGGGCTTGACATTCAGAACTGTGAAAAAATAATCTTCTATACTTTAAAATTTTTATTTTATTTTTGAGACAGGGTCTCTCTATGTAGTTCTGGTTGTCCTAGAACTCTCTATGTGGACCAGGCTGGCCTTGAACTCACAGAGATCCACCTGCCTCTGCCTTCCAAGTGCTGGGATTAAAAGCATGTGCCACCATGCTTGTCCTTTAATTTTCATTTTCACTTTTTTTGGGGGGTGGGGAGGTGGGAGTTTAGAGACAGGGTTTCTCTGTGTAGCCCTGGCAGTCCTGGAACTCACACTGTAGACCAGGCTGACCTTGAACTCACAGAGATCAGCCTGNCCCTGCCTCTGCCTCCCTAGTACTGGGATTAAAGGCGAGNACTACCATCACACACCTCTTCTTTAGTTTTTAAACCACTTTGTCACAGCAGTGTCAGGACAGTAACAGAGACAGGACTGTGGACGACCTGCCTCTGCTTTGCTCACAGGGAGAGACCTGCTTAGCACAACTGGTCACCAGCACCAGGCCAAGGCTAAGCTGCCCTTTCTTAGAAGCAGGGAGGGTTCTTAAAAATACCTAGACTTAAAAACAAAAACAAATAAACAAACAAAAAAAAACCCCTAGGCTTGGGGCTAGTGATTAAGAGCACTGACTGCTCTTCCAGAGGACCTGCGTTCAATTCCCAGGACCCACGTGGCAGTTTATAAATGTCTGTAACTCTAGTTCCAGGGATCCAACAACACCCTCATACAGACATATATACAGGTAAAACACCAATGCACATAAAATAAAAATAAATAAATCATTTTTAAAAATCCCTNGCTAAGTCAAGCTGTGGTGGAACATGCCTGGGGTGCTGACACTCAAGANGATGGCAAGGTTGAGGCCAGCTTAAATTGCATGGAAAGTTATAGGCTAACATGGGCTAAATCCTGTCTCAAAAAAACTAAATAGGGGATGGAGAGGTGGCTCAGAGGTTAAGAGCACTGACTGTTCTTCCAGAGGACCTGAGTTCAATTCCCAGCAACCACATGGTAGCTCACAACCATCTGTAATGAGATCTGGCGCCCTCTTCTGTATACATAATAAATAAATCTTTAAAAAAAAAAACTAAATAAAACTGTGTATGGTAGCTCCTACAATCACAGCACTTGGGAGGTATAGGCAGGATGATCAGGAGTTCAGATCTTCCTGGGCCACATAACAGTTTCTATAGGTCAGCCTAGACTATATGAGATCCTGTCTCAAGCCTTCCAGTCCACAACACCCTAACTAAATAAATAGCAATAATAAAAAATAAAAATAAAAGAGTAGCTAGGTTGTAGCAGCATACCAGTACTGCTAACACATTGTGGAGGGGAGGGGGGATGGCGGGGTGCTGAGACAGGAGGATGGTGAGGCTACAGAGCAGGGGGAAAGGGAATGTCAAATCACAGATGTATCCAACCACACCTTGACCTGCTACCCAAGCCCAGTTTAGTTGGCCACTGAGTAATGATGGGAGAGATTACAAAAAGCCAGTTTTGGGAGCACCCCTGAGTGATGGTGAGGAGTAAGTGTCCATTGGCCCAAGTTACCCAGATCCAGTGGAAAGATAACAGAGAAAACTGTCCCAGCCATGGGAAGCCCCCCTGCACCTGTCAAGCCCAATGAAGAAAACACCCAAAAGGAACAAGGGCTGTGGGTGTCAGCGCTGCCCATCTCTGGTAGGTCTGCAAGCAGAGGGCAGGCCTATCCTAACCATCCAAGTCCCAGGTCATCTTTCTTAAAGGCACATTCTACATAAATCCTCACCACAGCCGGAAGCCCCTAGGTGTCAACACTCTTTCCTGGTACAGGAAGGCAGCCAGCACACTTAGGAAGAGCTGGTCACGGACACCTGAATCTCTTAACACAGCATCCACTGAGCTTGCCAGCTATGTAAGTTTCCCCTGACATTGAAACATGCCATCCTACAGGGAAGTTCACTCAACAGGAAGGTAAACAACTCAAGTAGCTTCAGGAAGTCCCTGAAACTGACCAGATTCACTAGGCCCCTCCCTGACAGAGAAGCAATAAACCCTGAACACTCCCCTCAGAGGAGTGGAGCCAAGCTGCAAAGATGACTTTCCCAGCAGACCAGTTGCCTGAAAGAAGCAGAAACCAGCTGCTCGGGAGAGGTTTACACCAGCCCAGTCACTTGGGAAGGATACTCTCCAACCTGTTGAGAGTTGTGAGCCTGCAGGCTATGCAGTGTGCTTCTAGTCCCCAGCTTTGTGAGCTGTCACTCATTCTGGGGTGGGTTTTGGTGATGCAGCTGTCTTTGAGTCATTTCTGTTCCTGTAAGTAACCCCAATAAAACTCACTGGTTCAGCCGGGCGGTGGTGGCGCACGCCTTTAATCCCAGCACTTGGGAGGCAGAGGCAGGCGGATCTCTGTGAGTTCGAGGCCAGCCTGGGCTACC
>LZPO01017291.1:352963-372647 GCA_001675575.1 Neotoma lepida | reverse complement strand
CACGGTACACAAGCGTACATGCAGGCAAAAACACCTATACACATAAAATAAAAAATAAATCTCTTTTTTTGTGTGTAAAAATACGTACCGTACATAAATGACAACCAGCAAGCTGTGATTCAGTGGCAGTGTTTACCTGCATGCATACATAAGGTCCTGGGTTTAATCCTTAGGTGGAGCACNGGGTGGGGGAACAATTTTTTTTCCACACATTTATTTATAGAAAAGAGGTGGGCTCACCACTGTCAGTATATCACAGGTAAGTGGAAGTAAGGGGACAATTTACAAGAGTTGGTTCTTTCCTTGTTCCAAGGACCAAACTAAAATCACTCAAGTTTATTAGCAGGCAAGCACCTTCAGCTGAGCCATCTCACTGGTCTCTACCTAGCATTTAATAACATTAATTATACTTTAAAAGGAAAAGGAAAAGAGAGAAGGTCTCATCACACAGTCCAATTAGCCTTCTGCCTCTGCCCTGCCACATTCTGGAATGACAGGTATGTATCACCTCACACTAAGAGTTTTTCTAATTTATTTTAATATTTTTATGTGTATATGTGGGGGGTTGCATGTGAGTGTNGGTGCCTGAGGAGGGCAGAGGCATTGGCTTTTCTCAAGGTAGAGTTAGAGATGGTGTGAGCTGACATGGCTGCTGGGAATTGAACTAGAATCCTGTAGAAGAGCAGCAAGCATTCTTAACCACTAAACTATCTCTCCAGCCCCAAGAGATTTTTTTTCTTTCTTTTCTAAGATTCTCTCCAGTCTAAGATGGTGTTTGTTTGTTTGTTTGTTTTTGAGACCGTCTTCTGCTGTCTAAATGAACCTGGAACTTACTATGTACTCCAGCCTGGCCATGAACTCAATCCTCCTGCCTCATCCCCAATTGAGGAAATGGCTATGTCTATGGGATTAAAGGCCTAGATTTCAAGGAACTATCCATAAATAGTTAAAATCTGTNTTCTGTGGACTCTCTACCGAAATGTTCTCTTCAGGCATTGCTGTCTGCAATGATGAACAGCCTCCCCGGCTATGTGGGAACAGGTAACTGGTGGGGAAGACCACATAATAACTCCCTTCCCAGGAAGCCTCCAAGAGTGAAAGAACAACACCAAGATGGGGGGTCAAGACATCATCATCCCTGTCATCATCCCTGACAAGAATCCACTTCAACAGGGCCAACCCTTCACATGGGCACATGGGTCCTCTTCACAAGAAGGCACCTAGGCTGGAGAAATGGCTCATTGGTTAAGAACACTGGCTGCTCTTCCTGAAGACCTGAGTTTGGTTCCCAGAACCCACATGGAAATCCACAACTGTCTGTAAGTCCAGACCCAGGGGATCTGATGCCCTCTTCTGGCACCAGGCACACACAGTACAAAGACATATATGCAGGCAAAAATCCATACTCATAATAATAAGTAAATAAAATTTAAATAAGTAAGAGAAGGCACCTTCTGGCCTGAATGATACCAGGGTGCTGGCTAGCTAGAGTGACANCAGGCCACCTTGAACACTTAACAGGACAATGGGAGACTTAGGCATCCTCTACCACAGGCTATTGAGCTACAAAGAGGCCTCTTCATCAGGGTCCACAAACCCTCCCAGGAACAGAGCCAGTATTGTGTTTTATGGAATGTGCCAGAACAGATTCTAAGTTTTCATCAATTCCACCTTCAAGCCAAAGACCAAGCTGCAAGGGGAAAAAATTCCCATCCACTGAACTAATATTTGCTGGAGTCTTGCAGACCCCAGGAAGCACTGCAGGTGTGCACTGTCCTCATGGTACAAAGCATCCCAGCTCNCAGGAAAATGCTTGGCAGATCAGTATCTGAGAGCAGGACAAGCAAAGTGAGGCAGACCTGCAGACATCACATCCTTAACCCCAAACAGATTCCAAAGCCACGACATCCCAGCACTCATGAGGCTAGGGCAGAATGCCAAGGACAAGCCTAGCATGGGCTACAAAGTGGAACTGTGCCTCAAAAAAAGAAATAAACAAATAAATAAATAATAAGCAAAACAGGAGCGCCAGGCAATGGTGGCGCACACCTTTGATTCCAGCAGAGACAGGAGGACCTCTGAGTTTGAGGTCATCCTGGTCTACAGAGTGAATTCCAGGAGAGATAGGGCCACACAGAAAAAAACAAAAACAACAAAAAACAAAACCAAAAAGACCACTAAAAGATAGATGTCATAAATCAATAAATGTAAGAAATAAATAGGATGGAGAGTAACTCAGAAAGACACCCAATATGGATGTCTTGGCTTCCACATACATGTGCGTATGTACCCACATGCACATGTACAGAAGGTTCCAGGCTTACAGGTCTGCTAGGCCATCTTACACCAAGGCCCCTCCCCCACACCAGTGCTTGAAAGCTGGCTATCTATTTGCAGCGGATCAAACGATAGGGTATGACAGTGACCCGCTGTGGCCTGAGTGAGCACCCAAAAAGCTGGTTCTCAAAGAGTTCCCTTTGTAAGATCATGTTTATACTACCAGGAAATGGGACAAAGGTATCAGTCCTCACAGTGACCTGAAGACAGGCACTGTACTGTCTCCATTTTACAGATAAGAAAATCAAGGTCGAGTGAGATTATGCTGTGAGATTAGGGAAATGATGTAAACCACACAAGCAACCTGCGAGAGACGGACATGGGAGTGGAGCCCAGGTCAGCAGCCTCCTGGGCTACTGTCCCACTTTCCACATAGAGAACACACACTGACTGATGTGCTCGCCATCCTACCAGGTCTGCCTATACTTTTCTTTTCTTTTCTATCTTTATTTGATTTTCTCAGACAAGGTTTCTCTGTGTAGCCCTGGCTGTACTAGAACTCTGTAGTCCAGGCTGGCCTTGAACTCAGAGATCTTTCTGCCTGTCTCTGCTTCCAAATGCTGGGATTAAAGGTGTGCAGCACCATGACTGGCGTGACTCTTTTTTTTTTTTTTTTTTTTTTTTTTAAGATTTATTTATTATGTATACAGAAGAGGGCACCAGATCTCATTACAGATGGTTGTGAGCCACCATGTGGTTGCTGGGAATTGAACTCAGGACTTCTGGAAGAACATTTAGTGCTCTTAACCTCTGAGCTACCTCTCCAGCCCACTGGCGTGACTCTTATTCAATACTCAGACCCTAAGAGAACAGGGACACAGGGAAGTTAAGCAGTAGGCTTCCAGGTCACTCAGTTACCAAGGGCAGAGGCGACACCCATCCCAGACCTATAGCCACATCCCACTTATTTTTATCTTTGCAGGGTGTGTGTACAGGTGCATTCATGTCATGGCGTGAGGATGGAGATCAGACAACCACCTCAGGCATGAAGCCTCACACATCACCTGGATTGAGACAGAGTCTCACTGCAGTATCAGGGTCACTACAATATCTATTGGACTAGCTGGCCCCTGAGCTTCCAGGAATTTTCTTGTCTCCACTTCCCATCTTGCTGTAGGAGCACTGGAGTTACAGGCACATACTATCTTGTCTGGTTTTACATGGGTTCTGAACTCAGGTCCCATCTCCCCAGCCCATCTTTAAAGCTTCCTTCTTTCCTTCAACAGCTTTGGAACTGAAAGCAGATAGTCGCTCTAAAAGTCTAGGATGATGGGTACTCATCTATACAACACTTGTGTCTCTCCTAAGCTAAGGACTAAACTTTCCATTGCTTGGTGTCCTTCCCAGTGCGTGCTCCTTGGAGGTGTCTGGTGAAGTCTTGTTAAATTCATGGCTTGGATGCACCAGGCCAGAAGTCTCCTCTTTCAATGTGTTAGCTCACATGTCCTTAAAGGGCTCTCCACTCTGCTAGGTCTACTCTCCAAACCCAAATGGCAACAGTCCATTTCATAGCCCCACCTCCCCTGGCAGTCACATCTCAGCCAGGCTTCCTGGCCACAAACCCCTTCTGTCACTTAGGAAAAATATGCAATTGTGACTCTGACAGCTAGAGATGGCCCTGTGGGGTACAGTAAGAAAAGCGACACACAAGATATTTATAAACATATGAAAGTACCCAAGCTACATAAAAATCTATTCGCTGTTAGAAGCTAGTGGAAAAAGAGTCTAGTCACCAACCATCCTGATAATGTTAAGTAAGAGTCTTGCTGATTTAAGCAGACCTAAGGAGGCGCTAGCTCAGAAGCTCCTGGGGCTGGATGGCTTCANTGAGTTACTCAATTCTCTCCTCCACATAGCAGGATGAAGAGTAGGACGAAGGACACCGCCATCCAGCCTCCCAGGAAGGTAAGATGGGACAGGAACAGGATCTTTCCAAACAATGAGGCCCAAGACGTCCAACAGCCAACATATCTCAAAGACCCCTATTATCTCCAAATATCAGTAACATGCACTCTTGGTCCCCAGAGAGTTCAAGTGCAAGGTCCAGCGCAGCCACATAGCCAATAAGGAAGCAAGAGAAGCAGGGCTCCCCTAAACATATGCTCTCCAGAAGGTCAAAACTGACCTGGAGGTCAGGAAATGGCCTCTGTCAGGCCAGAACTTGAGGTTGAGAGCCAAGAGCGCCAGGTATCCAGCAGCAACATCCGAAAGAGAGGAACCAAGGAACCTGCCTCTGTCGTGCTCGGACACAAGGTCGGTGTGATACCCAAAGTCCGAACTGAAGAACCTGCTCCCAACACTCTCACTGTTGGCAGTCTGTCAGACAGGGTAGATGTCCTGCAGGCACAGTGCCCCCCACTCCTGCCCCTTACTGAGCTGGTGTATAAATGCCAGCTTGCCTATGCTTCCACTTCTGTGAACGAAACCGCAGGGTAACCTTGAGGCTGCCCTCCCTGCCTTCTCGGGAAATGAGCTTGCTCATCAGCTCCGGCTTCCTCTGGGGGCCCACATCTAAGCAGCACCCCCANTGGAGCAAGACTGGGGAGGGTGCNNAGATTAGAAGAAACCTTTACTCCTATTGTGTGAGCTGACCCACTCACTCCCTTCCCTGGACAATAAAGCGTTTAAAGGGATGAGTTCTTCCTTTTAACACCTGCTCTCCTCACAGCTGAGGCAGGGCTCTGAAGGAACAGAGCCCAGGCCTGCTCTCACGGAGGCACCCACCCATATATGCTCCCACTGCTCTGGGCATCTTCCCCACCGTCCTCTGGAGCCTGAGTTATCCTTTCCGAACCCCGCAGGAGGTTGGGCTCAGACTATAAAGGCGCTGAGCCCGGGTGGGGCAAGTCCTGTAGGACGCACAAGGGGACGGTGGATAGACCCTTTGCCAGTCTAATGTCCAATGTTCCTGCCCGGCTTCCTATACCGAGCCTCCTCCTCAGGATTGCGGCCGCCGCCCTTGGGATGCAGCCAGAGGCCGGTGGGAGGAGCCGGCGAGGCGGCCGGATTCTGCAGCATGGCCGGGAGCATCCCTGAGGAGGGTACGCGGGGGTCCAGGGAAAGGGATCCAGGGCGGGGTCCCGGGAGAGAATCCTGGGCTTGGTTGGGTCCAGAGACAGGGTCCAGGGCGGGTTCCAGGGCCGGAGCCCCCGGAACGTGGAGCGGGGCAGGGCCGCCCAGGATGAGGGCGGCATCCTGGCGAGCCTAAGTACCAGCATCGCCTCAGCCGGCTCCGGCGCGAGCGAGCAGGGAAGGGTCGGCTCGGGATGCCTCCGTCTTACCGGCAGATCTGGATGGCGGACGGTGTGTCCGTGGCGGGGCCTGACATCTTATCTGCGACGGCGGCGGACGGCGGCGGGAGCTGAAAACAGGTGTCTAGCAGGCCCGGCGCCGAATGAATGAGCCGGGGAGGCGCCATAGAGGGGGAAGGAGAGGGCGGGGCCACGGCGCCGGAGAGGCGGGGCCTGCGCGGAGGCGGCGAATCACATGCGGACGCCCCCCGGAGGCCCCGCCCACGCTCAGGCCCCTCCCCCCTGCCCTGCCCAGAGGCCTCCAGGGCCGTAGGCGCCGGCGGGGGCGGCGAGCTCGGTCGGCAGCGGGGGCGGCCTTGGGACTCCACTTCCAGAAGGTTCGGTGGCGGTTGGCGGGGCGCGCGCGGGCGAGCGCGCGCACGCAGACCGCACGCGCCGGCGCGGAGCAGGCGAGCGNCCCGCNGCCGACACCCACGCAGGACGGAGGCCGAGGAGCGGAGCGTCCCCGGAGCGCGTGCGTGGCCTCTTCGGCGGCCGCCGGCTGTCTACGGGGCGTTCCTGTGCTCCCGCGCGGCGATTCGCTGCGCAGCCGGGCCGGCCACCCGATGAGGTCACCGGGGGAGGCCCGACCCGGACGGGAACGGTGCCCGCGAGCCGCGAGCCGCGCGCCCGGCCTAGGCCTCCGGATAGGCATTAGCTCGGTTGCCGACCCGGAACCCATGGGACCCTGATGGCTGTAGTGGCGGACCGTCGACCCTCCGCCACCCCGAGGGCCGCCTCCGCTTACAAAGACACCCCGGGAACCCCAAGCGCAAGCTTGGGTGCACCTGCCGTCCCAAAGCTGCCTGTGATGCCTAGAAATCGAGTCCATCCAAGTTGCAGGCCACAGAAGCCGTCAAAGAACGGAAATGTGGACACTCCTACATACTGTCATTGCAGAGAGCTTCTGCCACCCGTGCGGTTTTCTTGAAATTAACCCNGACCTACTAACAGAACTTCGACCCATTTACACTAAAGCCCTAGCCCTGGTCACCTCTGCCTTAGCAGGTGTCAGCAGGAGACAGAGCTTAGTGATACAGGCCTTACCTAGCAGGCGTGTGTTACACACCCCAGCCTTCCCTGGGATTTCACAATTACTATTCAAAGAATTCAGTTTTTAGGGCTGGAGGTAGAGGGTTAGTGTGGTGGCTTCCACCCTATGCTCTCCTCCCAGCATTCCAGTGTGAATTGAGCGAGCTCGCCAGGGTTTATGTACTATTAAAATATCACCACTTCCCCTTATAGAGTCCCGATCTAAGAGGAAGCTGTAGCTAGGCATAGAACTTTCCTTATTTACTAACTGGGTCTGACAACACCCTCCCTCCCAAACCTCTGTGAGCATTAAGTGGCCTCATGAATATACAGGGTCTGGCAGGATAATACAGTGGGCTTTTCTGGGCTAGATAGATGTTTTTACAAGAACTTCACTGCTGTTCTTGTAAAGGACCTACGTTCAGTTCCCAGTGACCACATAGTGGTTCGTCTGCAGCACCAGATCCAGGGGACCCAATGCCTCTTCTGAGCTTTGTTTTGTTTTGTTCTATGCAATTATACAAAATATCGTAGTGCCATTTATATAAAGTTCTAAAAGTCCTAAGCTATGGTGGACACAGAACTANGCTTGACNGGGAGGGGACTGGAAAGAGGTGTGGGGGAAGTCTCTGGAGTGGTGATAATAGTCCATGGCTTTCTAGGGTGTATTAGAGTTCTCTAGAGTAACAGAACTTACAGAATGAAGCTCTCTGTATATATAGAAAGGAGATTTACTAGAATGGTTTACAGGCTGTAGTCCAACTAACCCAACAATGGCTGCCCATGAACTGAAAGTCCAAGAATTCAGTAGTTGTTCACTCTGTGAGGCTGGGATGTCTCAGCTGGCCTTCAGTATATACCTGAATCCCAAAGAAGTAGTCTCTAATGCCAGTGAAGGAATGGACTTGATAGCGAGGCGAGAGCTAGCAGACAAAGAGCAAAAGCTTCCTCCTTCCATGTGCATATATGTAAGATACCAGCAGAAGGCATGATGTAGATCAGAGGATGGTCTTCCCATCTCAAAAGATCTGAATTGAAGGCGTGTCTTCCTACCTCAAAGATCCAGATTAGNAGTGGATCTNCCCACTTCAAATTAAGCAAAATCCCTCTCAGGTGTGCCTTCCATGTTTGGGTTTTAGTTAATTCCAGATGTAGTTGACAACCAAGAATAGCCATCACATAGGGCTTTAGGTAAGTTTTTCAGAGCTCACAGAGTATAGATCCAAGCTGTATACATCATTAGAACTGTGTGTAAACTTTTCAAAAAAATTGTCACATATGCCGGCACACAAAAATATTGTGACCAGATATGAATTCTAGCACAGCCACAGTCTGGGATACTGTTCTTGCAGCTTAANCTCACTTTGAATGCATCAAAGAAATAAGAAAAGATTCCAGGTGGGTATAGAGATAGCATGCTAGTTAAATTTTGTCAACTTGACATAAACTAGAGTCACCTGGGAAGACNGAAGCTCAATTGAGGAACCGTCTCCATCACAGTGGTCTGTGGACAAGTCTGTGGGGTGAGGACAGCTGTAGGGGATCCACCCTTGGGCTAAAAGGCCCTCTGTTGCTTAGCTACAATGCTGTGGGTGTGCTCTGCTCTTTGTGGCCTCTCACTTTCCTCTTTGAGATAGTTTTCCATTTTCTTCTCAAACTGCTAGACCCTTTCTATCCCTCAGTGTCAGCAAAACTTCTCAGAAGTGCTGCTTGCAAACACAGCCCCTGCCCTCCTCTCCTCCCAGTCTCCACTGGGATCACTCCATCTAGATTTTTTCTTCACACTTCCTCAATTCCTTCCCATTCGATAAGCCCTAAAATCCCTTGTGAAAAGTCAACTTCCTGATTCAGCAGAGCTGAACCCTGATCTCTTTGCTCTGGGAGCACCTCTCCCCCTTCTAGGCTCCCCTCCTCCCCCACACCTGTACTCATCCCCGACCGTGGCCAGTTTCTTCCTTCTGCTCCTCTGTTTTCTGCTCCCTCTCCACCCTCCCACCCCAAAACATGTCTCATGATTTAACTCTCCTCTATGTGGCACATAGCTCCAGCCAGCCTAGCCTGTCCCCACCAAAGTCCAGATCCATGTGACCATATTGGGAAAGGTGTTTCATTTCATTTTTGTTGTGGGATATTTGTACACTGTGTGAAGATGTATTGCTGTGATTAGTGTAATAAAAAGCTGAACAGCCATAGCTAGGAGGAGAGCATAGGCGGGAATTCTGGGCAGAGAGAGAACTCTGGGATCCTTCCAGTACAGAGATGCGGTAATGTGCCTTGTGGAAGGATGTAGACAGAAAAAAATGGGTTAAAGTTATAAAAACTAGTTAAGAACAAGCCTAAGCTAAGGCCGAGCTTTAATAATTAATAATGAGTCTCCGTGTCATTATTTGCGGGTTGTCAGTGCCAAGAAAAAAAGTACTACTAGGCATTTTTGTGTTTTTAAGCATTGAAACAATATCAATATGTAATCCAGGCCAGCATCAAACTCTCCATCCTCCTGTGTCAGTTTTCCAAATGCTGAGACCCAGGCCCACACCACAGTG
Source organism: Neotoma lepida (assembly GCA_001675575.1). Lineage (NCBI taxonomy): Eukaryota > Metazoa > Chordata > Mammalia > Rodentia > Cricetidae > Neotoma > Neotoma lepida. The sequence continues at coordinate 363,445 of LZPO01017291.1, read as the reverse complement.
TTGGGGCTGGAGAAATAGCTCAGCTGCAACCAGCATTTGCTGCTCTTTCCAAAGTTCCTAGCCCCCATGGGGTGGCTCACAACCATCTCTAACTCCAGTTCCAGGGGATCCAGTTCCCTCTCCTGGCCTCCTCATGATTGCACTCACTTAGTGGGCTCATTTATATGTCCAAAAGACACCCATACACTTAATAATGTGTAAAGGGATTTGTTGGGTTGGCTCTCATGATGGGGGTTGCCTGGAAGGTCCATCAATGGCTGTCTGCATGCTACAGACTCAGAGAACCTGGGAGCTGCTCAGTCTGTGAAACTGGGTGCCTCAGCAGTCCCAATCCAAAGCTAACAGTCTTCGGTTCACATTGGAAAGTTGAGGAAGCTGGAGCCTGATGTCACTGGAGCCTGATGATGTCACTGGAGGGTGGCCGCAGCAGAAACAGATGCCCTCCTCCCTCAGGAAGAAGTGAAAACAGTCAAGCAACATTGATTTTTCCCCTTGGACTATCTGGGCTGCCCTGTTGGAGTGCCCTCGAAGACACAACTCAGAGGTGTGCCTCTTAGGTCGATTCTGAATCCCATCAAATTGACAACACATACTTAACTACATTAAACAGGATGTTTGTGCGTGTCTGTGTTTGTNTCTGTGTGTGTGCTCTCGAATGTGCTGATAGGGCTCAAACCCACTGTGTCAAGAGTGTGTAAGACAAGCCTTCTACCACCAAACTATACTTGTAACCAATAAATGTTATAGGCTAAAGATTTGGTCCTTATAGAAGTTTGAATTCACAGTTTTTCTGCCATAGAAAAAAACAAATGAGCGTGTTTGCTGGGATAGTCAGTGTGGCGATGTNGCCTGTCCCTCTGATGCACTCCTGACCTGAGAGGCAGCTAAGCTCCAGGGCCCAAGAAGGGATTCCAGGGATGTGTACAGATCCTTCACCTCAGCTTGTTTCCATCTTTGCCTGGAGTGCAGGACCTCTGAGAGCCTAAGGAGCATCCAGTCAGCCAGTGTGTGAAAGTCTCATTAAGGCCCCCTGGGGAGCCGAACAGTTGGAGAGCCTCAAGACCCTCTGGGACCAAGATAGCACCAGAGACAGGTAACACGGTATAGAACTAAGAGAACATGAGCCCCACACCAGGATGTTAGAGCCTTAGAAGAGCTCTCAGGCAGCTGCACCTCAGTTCCCTGAGTGTGTGGAGAGCCCAGAGGACCTGTCCAGAGGGTTGTGCTAAGGAGTAACTGAAGGAACATTTTTAGGTGAGGGGCCTGGTACAGAGAAACCACGGGGCTGTGTGAGCCTGCTGGTCAACCTGGCTGGGCTGGATTCTGGAGCCACAGGGATGTGTTGATAAAAGGATTCAAAGAGCCTAGGCCAGGAAGAACACCCTCCCTGATGCTGCCCGATTCAAACTGAGATTCAGAAGGGAGAAGGATGCTGCAGGCTCCCAGGACCTGCCATGTCCTGCGTGTTAGAGGAGGCAGCCAGGAGAGGGGCCCTGGCCTCCCTATCCACACAGCTTATCTGTCTTATTCAGTGTTAGTTGTATTCTTCAGTTTGTAGGTTTGTTTTCTGTCTCCCCTCAGAGCAGTTCTGTGTTGGGATGAGGTGAAGAATGAGGAGGAAGTGAAGACACATGGGAATAAACATTTATTGAAACGGTATTTCCCACACCTGTTTGAAGAACCTTGTTCAAGCGCTGGTGTTTGCATTTGAGATAAGAGTTCCGGCACTGAGGAACTTCGCAAAGCCCTCCTCCCACTTGCACTCTCTCAGATGTTCAACTGCTTGTGTAAACACCGCAAAGAGCTTCCTGGGCATGCCAGATTGGGATCTGTGCAGCTTCTATGACATCTGTTTATTCTTGTCCTGCGATCATTCTCTTGAGAACCTGCTGAGTGTCTTGAAGCTGAGACAATGAGCTGGCCAGTGCCACTTCCACCTTCCAGAGCACAAGGTCTTCAGCCTAGCTGTGGAGAGTTCAATAGCTCACCCTCAAGGCAGGGGCCTAATTGCAAAACATAGCCATGTTGTTGGCTTCACAAGGCAAGTGCAAGACTTTGTGCCAACAGCCAAATTAGACTGAACTCGAAGAGTATGAGTGACTCATAGGGAGCTGGACCCCAGAAAGACCCCTGTTGTGCCTTTTCTATTTGGAGAAAATGGCACTTTGAGATTGTGCCTCCTGTCCATAGTTCTTACTGGGCAAGACCTCAAGTATGCTGCCAGCAGGAAATCTATGTAACCATTGAAGGACTGAGAGGGAGGACCCCCACCTCATGTCACCCAGCTCTTAACTTACCCTTTAGAGTCACATCCTGTGCCCCAAGCACAAACCACCCTGAGAACCTTAAGATTAATAAAGGGCTCTTCAAAATAAGACATTGCCATGAGGAAAAGAATAAAGAGTTATTACATGAGGAAAGACAGCCATGAGTTTGGAATAGGAATATATTCATTTCCCAAAAGAAGTGTTTAAACATCACTTCTTAGGACTGGAGATTTGAGTCAGAAGTTAAGAGCACTGGCTGCCCTTCCAGAGAACCTGAGTTCCGCGCCCACAACCCATCTATAACTCCAGTTCCAGGGGACCTGACGCCCTCTTCTGGCCTCTGTAAGTTTGCCTGCATTTGTTACACCTACATTTATGCAAACAAAACATCCATATGCATAAAGTAAAATAAAATAGAAACCAGACTTTAAATCTGGAGTTATTGCCATTCCTGGTGCCTGAAAATTGACAGAGAAGGCAGCTTCAAGGTCCCTTTCCCTGGACGTCCTTGGTTTAGAATCCGAAAGCAGCAGGGCTCTAGGTTTGTGACCTTGTGGCGCCACCTAGAGGCAGAGTAAATTTCCACACCATCTGGCAGCACGCTGAGGCCAGATTCCACCTGCAGATGGTGTAGCAAGCAGAAGAAACATTTCCTCGATCAATAATAATAATAACAATAATAACAATAATAATAATAATACTTTTGTAGGGCTGGGAGATGGCTCCTCGGTTAAAAGCAGTTGTTGCTCCTGCAGAGGACCCAGGTTTGATTCTCAGCGCCCCATCTCTAACTCCAGTTCCAGGGATCTGACACTCTCCTCTGGCCTCTAAGGGCACTGAGCACAAGTAGAGTACACTCCTATAGGCAAGCAAAACACTCCTACATGTTTTTAAAAAGTGAACAGTGACTGAGGAATGAGGTTTACTTCTGCACCCATAAAAAGAGAGACCTAGGAAGGGAAGGGGGAACGGAGGAAAAAGAAAAGCAGCAGAGGGAACCCCAGAAAGACACTACTTACAGTGATGAGGCAGTAACAAGATGAAGAGAGGGTGTCACTTGATGATAGCACTTACCTAGCATTCTAAGAGGTCCTGGGTGACATACCCAGCAAAAGACAAACAGACAATACAGAAAAAATGCAGAGCTGTACAGCATGAATCCATCTCCAGACCTCCTACCTGTGTGGTCTCAGGTAAGTGCCTTAACCCCTCTGTGCTTCAGTGAAATGAGGGTCATAGGCTCTGGGGGAGATGGAGGGGGTGAAGCTTGCTGGGTAAGCATGAGTTCAGATCATCAGCACCATGGCAGATGTGTGTCTGTAGATAGCGCTGGGGATGGAGACCGGTAGATCCCAGGTGCTCACTGACCAGCCACTCCAGTTAGCGTAGTGAGCCCCAGGCTCAGGAGAGACCCTATCTCAAAATATAAGGTGGAGAGACTGCAGATTTGGAAAGATGGCTCACTTGTTCTTACAGAGGACCTGGGTTTGAGTCCAGCACCCACATGTTAATGCATGGATGAGCACGTGCTAAAATTTTTAATTTATTGATTAATTTATATTATTTTTGTTTTGTTTTTGGAGACAGAGTTTCTTGGTATAGCCCTGGCTGTTCTGGGACTACTTCTGAGACAAGGTTGGCCTCAAATTCACAGAGGTCTGTCTGCCTCTACCTCCTGAGTACTGGGATTAAAGGAGTACGCCACCACTGCCCAACTCTAAAAAAANTTTTTTAATGTAATTCGGAGGATATAAACTAAGGTTGTATGAAAAAGCCTTATGGAAANCCAATGCTTCGTAAACTAATTAGAAAATTAAATTTAAGAAAGAGAAGAGTGAGGCATAAGAGTGCACACCTTTAGTTCCAGTACTGGGGAGGCAGAGGCAGGTGGAGTTCCAGAACATCCAGGGCTACACAGTGAGACTCTGTCTCACAATTAATTGGAGTTAGAGAGATGGCTCAGCAGTAAAGAGCACGTACTGCCCTTGAGGAGGACCCACATTCAATTCCCAGCACTTACATCGTATGGTTCACAACTGCCTGTAACTCCAGCTTCAGGGGATCTGATGCTTTCTTCTAGCCTCCATAGGCATCTATCTGTACTCACACATGCACATACCCACACACAGACATATCTATGCACATCATTAAAAATAAGCTGTGAGTTTGAGACCAACTTGATCCATAGAACAAGTTCCAGGACAGCCAGGACTGTTACACAGAGAAATCCCCCGTCTGGAAAAACCAGAATCAATCAATCAATCAATAAATAAATAGCCTAATTTTTTGGGAGGTGGGTTATTTGTTTGTTTGTTTTTAAAACGGAGTCTCTGTATATAGCTGTGGCTGTCCTGAAACTCACTGTGTAGACCAGGCCAGCCTTGAACTCACAGAGATTCCCCTGCCTCTGCCTCCCAAGTGCTGAGATTAAAGGTGTGCACCACCACACAACCAGCTAAAATAAATCTGTTTTTTTTCTCCTTTTTTTTATTAAGAAAATTTTTCCATTCATTTTACACATTAATCAAAGATCCCCAGCCTCCCCCTCCCAACCCATCCCCCATTCCCCCCACAAGAAGGCAAGGTCTCGCATAAGGCACATCCAGTAGAGGCAAATCCAAGCCCCGCCCCCTGCCTCAAGGCTGCACAAGGTGCCCCATCATAGGTAGTGGGCTCCATAAAGCCCACTCATGCACTAGGGATGGATTCTGATCCCACTGCCAGGAGGACCCCCAAGCAGATCAAGCTACACAACTGTCTTGCCATGCAAAAGGCCCAGCCCAGTCCCATACAGGCTCCCAGCCATTGATNCAACTTTCATGAGTTCCCACTAGTTTGGTTTGGTCATCTCTGCAGTTTCCCCATTATGATCTTGATGCACTTGCTCATAGTGTCCCTCTTCTCTCTCCCCAACTGGACTCCTGGAGCTCAGCCTGGTGCCTGGCTGTGGTACTCTGCATCTGCTTCCATCAGTCACTGGAGAAAAGCTCTGTGATGACAGTTAGGGTATTCACCAATCTGATCACTGGGGCAAGCCAGTTCAGTTCAGGCACCCTCTCCACTATTTCTAGTAGTCTTAGCTGGTGTCATCCCTGGGAGTTCCTGGGAGCTTCCCTAGCACCCGGTTTCTCTCTATCCCCGTGATGTCTCCCTCTATCATGGTATAAATCTGTTTTTTAAGAATGCTTATGCCCCATAATTTTGTTCAGTTTTGGGCTAATGTTGGGGTTTTTCTTTGTTTGTCTTTAGCACACTTAGCATGGGCTGGGCTAAGTTCAAATGCTTAGTATGAATATTTAATACATATTTGATTTGCTGGTGTCTCAAATTATTACGGGTCTACCAGCTTGTAAACCCCTGCCCCAGGCTGAGTGACATCTGGGTCAGATAAAAGCATTAGAAGACGTCTCTGAAGGGTCCCAGGATAGAGTCAGATGACTACAACTGGAAGACAGGAGGGAGGAAGAACTAGCGGTGTGGCTGAGCAGGGGTCTGCTTCACTTCAGATACTTCTCATTACTGTAGGAGGCTCACAGCGATGCACAGCCGGGGCTGAGACTTCAGGCTCCCAGTAGGGTGAAGCTGGAGGTCAGCCAGGAAGTGAACCTAAGTTCAATTATTCTGGGATTCAGCAGAGGTGTCGTCACTGCCACCAGGCTGTGAAGATGTCACTTGAACACTTCTGTGTCTGAGTTCCACACCTTCCTCCCTGCACACTGTCATACCTCCTCTGCTCCGCACCGCCGCCGGTCCCTCCGGGGTAAGAACAGATCATTATGAGGACTGAGATGTCCCTTCTTTCGTCATTCAAGTCCCCTGTGTGCACTGTGTACACTGCACTAATTTAATTTGTGGAGACCTCGGAGCTTTGCTCACTTTAGCTTCTGCACTTCTCTTTTTAAAGACGGTCTCATGTAGCCCAGGCTGGGCCTTTATCATGTAGCCCAGGCTGGGCCTTAAACTGTTTAGCCAAGGAAGACCTAGAACTTCTGACCCTCCTGCCTCCACTTTTGAGTGCTGGGTTAACGGGTTTGCACCACCAGGTTTATTTGGTGCTGGAGATGAAACCAGGCCTTCGTGCATCTAGGCAAGTACTCCCAACCAAGCTACAACCCCAGGCCACCTGGGTTCAATTTATAATTGACTGTGACTGTCCTATTTATCATGTATACAGTGTTCTGCCTACATATGCCTGAAGGCCAGAAGAGGGCACCAGATCTTATTACAGATGGTTGTGAGCCACCATGTGGTTGCTGGGAATTGAACTCAGGACCTCTGGAAGAGCCGCTACTCTTAATCACTGAGCCATCTCTCTAGCCTGGCTGCTTACCTCTTAATGGTCCTTAAGAGCCTTCCTGTTGACTCTGGTGGGTTTTCTTTTCTCCCTCCCTCCTTCCTTCCCTTCCTTTCTCTCTCCTAAGTCAGGATCTTGCTATGTAACCCTGCTATGTAATCCAAGCTGACTCTAAACTCAGAGAGATCTGCCTGCCTCTGCATCCCAAGTGCTGGGATCAAGGGCGTGCACCACCACACCCCACCCTTCTGTTGGCTTTTCTGGTGGGTCACTAGCTACAGATAGCTCGTATCACTTCTACATGCTCTCCACAATCTTCATTTCCTTGGAACGGTGCTGGAGTAAGTGGTACCTGCTCTCCGCCAGCCTTTCCATCCCTGATCGACAGGGAACATGTGTGTCTTTGGTAAAGTCTGTTTTCCTGTAGACTCAGATACATAGCCTTCCAAAGGACTGACAAATGCCTTTCACCCAGATACGTTGGATTATCCAGCACTACCTGGTGATCGCCCAGATATGTTGGACTATCCAGCACTACCTGGTGATCACCCGGATATGTTGGATTATCCAGCACTACCTGGTGATCGCCCAGATATGTTGGATTATCCAGCACTACCTAGTGATCACTTTTTCCAACCTTTGGCTTTATGATAAAGCTGTCATGACCACTCACGTCAAGGCTTTGTGTAAATACATGTCCTTTCTCTTGAGTGTGTATCTTGGAGTAGAATTGTTAGGTCATAGCTGGGTCTGGCAGTGTTTATAATCCTCGAACTCAGGATGCTGAGGCAGGAATACCTTAAATTCAAGGCTAATGAGGTTATATATCAACACCATACACCAGCTCCATCCCATCTGGTAGTCTCAAGATTACTTCTCAGACTTCAGGGNTTTTTTTGTGGGAGTGGGGGGAGCAGGGATTGAGACAGGGTTTCTCTGTGTAGCCCTGACTGTCCTAGAACTCACTTGGTAGACCAAGCTGGCCTGGAACTCAGAGATCCACCTTCCTCTGCCTCCCAAGTACTGGGATTAAAGGCATGTGCCATCACACCTGCCTTAGGCTTCAGATTTTTTAAAGATTTATTTTACTTTATGTATATGAGTGCTTTGCCTGTGTGTATGTACATAAAATATGTTGTGCCAGAAGAGGTCAAAAGAGGATTTGAAGCCCCTGGAACCCGAGTTACAGATGGTTGTGAGCCACCATGTGGGTGTGGAGAACAGAACTGGGGCTCTGGAGGAGCAGCCAGGGCTCTTAACCAGACACTGGAGCCATCTCTCCGGCTCCCAGATCCTGCTCCTTAACCTTAGCCTGCTTAAACTATCTACATACANGTCTGCAAGGAAAATGCTGCTTGTCTCCACAGCCCGGCACCTGCAGTACCAGCCTAGTGCCCTCCTCACCTGAGACATGCAGCCCCTCAAGTACCTCACCCCTGCTCAGNCTCAGGTCTCAAAAGTCTTTATGNCCCAGCATCCATGTCCTCTCTGGCTGCCCGCATCTCCCTGTGTTGTTGATTTTTAATTGAATTCTGTTGTGGTTGAAGGACTCTGTATAATTTCATTTCCTTTAGATTTACAGAGCTTTATCATACATCCCAGCAGATGGTCTCCTTGACAACCATTCTATGACCTCTTGAGATGGTGTTTATTTTGCTGATGGCTGCAGAGGACCAACTGGGCTAAGTTTGTTCGTAACCTTCCAGTCTTATACACCCTTACTGATTTTCTGTGTATTTTATCAATCACTTGGAGAGACAGGTTTACATCTTGAACTCTAATTATGTATTTGACTGGTTTTTTTTTTTTTTTGCAGTTAAATGTTTTCTGTACTGGGCAAAAGGAGTATTGGGGGTTTATGCTGTGACATAAAGACTTTTGAGACCTGAGGCTGAGCAGGGGTGAGGCACTTGAGACCTGAGGCTGAGCACATGCTAGGCACATGCTCTACCATGGAGCTACAGCCTCAGTCCCCAGGTGTGCTTTTGCACCTTGCATTTTGAAGCCTAGGTACTAAGCACCTACTGAGCATCTACTAAGTACCTACACATTTATAACTTTTATTTGTCTTCTTAGTAATGTTTTTATCACTTCTGGTGTCATATTCACCACTGAGAATCTATTGCATTCTGCAATTTGATTGTTTTGTTGTTGTTATTGTTGTTGGTTGGTTGGTTGGTTGGTTGGTTGGTTGGCTGGTTTTTGTTTAATCTAATAAATGTGGTTACTCTAGGGGATAAGGACACATCTCAGCAGCAAACAGCTTCTTTTTGGAGGACTTGTATTAGTTCCCAGCCTGCCTGGGGCAGCTCACACCTACCTGGAACTCCAGCTCTAGGGGGCTCTGATGTCCTCTTCTGACTCTTGCAGGCATCTGCACTTACATACCCATTCTCACACACATACACAATTTTTAAAAAAATCACCAGGCATGGTAATGTAAGCCTTTAATCCCAGCACTCAGGGGGCAGAGGCAGAGGAATCTCTGTGAGTTCCAGGCCGGCTGAGTTACACAGTGAAATCCTGTCTCAAATAAATAACAATTTATTATTTGTTTGTTTGTTTGTTTGTTTGGCTTTTCGTGACAAAGTTTCTCTGTGTAACAGCTCTGGCTATCCTGGAACTCACTCTGTAGACCAGGCTGGCCTAAAATCATAGAGATCCGCCTGCCTCTGTCTCCCAAGTTCTGGAATTAAAGGTGTGTGCCACCATGCCCAGCCAAAATAATTTTTTTAGTGTGGCTACTCTAGTTTTATGTTCTGTTTTGTTTTGAGACAAGGTCTCACTGTGTAGCCCAGGTTTCCTCAAAATCTATATTCTCCTGCCNCGGCTTCCCAAGTGCTGGAATGACAGGCATGATATTCCGTACCTGACTTTTAACTTTTTTGGTGAATATTCTCTGGTATATCTTCTTCCCTAGTTGTACTTCAACCCATTCTCACATTTAAAGTGTATTCCTTGGCTGAGCTTGGTAGCACATGCCTGTAATCCCAGCACTCTGGAGATGAAGACAGAGAAATCACATGTTGAAGTCCAGACTGAACTGCATGGTGAGACCCAGCCTAGAAATTAAATAAATAATGGCAGAGTGCAGTCTCAGTAAAAATAAATGAATAAATAAATAGAAACTGAAGATATAGAGAGATGGCCCAGAGGTTAAGAGCTGTCTCTTATACACATCTAGATGTGTATAAGAGACAGGAACTGCATGGTGAGACCCAGCCTAGAAATTAAATAAATAATGGCAGAGTGCAGTCTCAGTAAAAATAAATGAATAAATAAATAGAAACTGAAGATATAGAGAGATGGCCCAGAGGTTAAGAGCGTATGATAGATATCAATTATGAGAACCGGAGTTCAGATCCCAGATCCCATGTCTGGCAGCTCTCAAATGCCTGTAACTCCAGCTCCAAGCTATCTAACAAACTCTTCTGGCCTCTACTGGTATCTTTACTTGAGCACACACACATACACACACACACACACACACCAATAAAATAAAATAAAATCTTAAAAGAAAAAATTGGGGGACAGGACCCCCAAAAGAAAGAAAGAAAAGGGAACGAATTTCTTATGGGACTACATACAGTAATAGTGTCTTGCATTTCCATGCTGTTTGACAATANGGGCCTTGTAACTGCAGCAGATGGGTCATGTACACCTAATGAAATTCCCAATACGCTTGGGTTTAAATATCATTGCTGTTTGTCTGTTTTCCTGTTCATTCTCTCTGCTCTCTCTTCCTTTTCCTCATCTGCTGTCTTTTAGATTATGAGTGTGGTGTTTATATTTGTTTTGTTTTTGAGCCCAAGCTGGCCCAGACCTCCATATGTAATCCAGACTGGCCTTGAACTCACAACAATCTTCCTGCCTCGGCCTCCCAAGTGCTAGGATTACAGGAACAAGTCACTATGCCTGGAC